>CAEFZY010061707.1:0-27199 GCA_903066815.1 Brachyrhaphis roseni
TGTTGGTTGACGCGACTCTGCAATATCGCATGGACATCGGGGGCAGTTCCCCTGGATTGGCAGACTGGGGTGGTGGTTCCCCTGTTCAAAAAGGGGTACCGGAGGGTGTGCTCCAATTATAGAGGGGTCACACTCTTAAGCCTCCCTGGCAAGGTCTATTCAGGGGTCCTGGAGAGGAGGGTCCGTCGGATAGTCGAACCTCGGATTCAGGAAGAGCAGTGTGTTGAGGGGATCCGTTTTGGTGGCCTCAGGATTGCATCTCTGCTTTTTGCGGATGGTGTGGTCCTGTTGGCTCCATCGGGACGTGATCTGCAGCTTTCACTGGAGCGGTTCGCAGCTGAGTGTGAAGCGGCTGGGATGACAATCAGTGCCTCCAAATCCGAGGCCATGGTTTTGAGCAGGAAAAGTGTAGAGTGCCTTCTCCGGGTCGAGGGGGGTGTCCTGCCCCAAGTGGAGGAGTTCAAGTATCTCGGGATCTTGTTCACGAATGAGGGAAGAAGGGAGCGGGAGGTTGACAGGCGGATTGGTGCAGCGTCTGCCGTGAAGCGGGCGCTGTACCGGTCCGTTGTGGTGAAGAGAGAGCTGAGTCAGAAAGCGAAGCTCTCGATTTACCGGTCAATCTACGTTCCCACCCTCATCTATGGTCACGAGCGAAAGAATGAGATCGCGGATACAAGCGGCCGAAATGGGTTTTCTCCGTAGGGTGGCTGGGATTCTCCCTTAGAGAAGGGTGAGAAGCTCGGTCATCCGGGAGGAACTCAGAGTAGAGCCGCTGCTCCTCCACGTCGAGAGGAAACAGTTGAGGTGGCTCGGGCATCTGGTCAGGATGACTCCTGGACGCCTCCTTGGTGAGGGTGTTTCGGGCACGTCCCACCGGGAGGAGGCCCCGGGGAAGACCCAAGACACGTTGGAGGGACTATGTCTCCCGACTGGCCTGGGAACGCCTTAGGGTTCCCCCGGAGGAGCTGGAAGAAGTGGCTGGGAAAAGGGAAGTCTGGGCCTCCCTTCTGAAACTGCTACCCGCGCGACCCGACCCCGGATAAGCGGCAGACAATGAATGAATGAATGAATGAATGAATGAATGAATGGATGGATGGATGGAACCATAGCTAAATAAAAGACAAGCCAGAAAAACTTGAATGTCTAAAATTTATAGTAAAATTGCATCCTGATAGGCAATCCCATTTATATTCTTACAAAGTGCACCAATAAAGCTAAATTCTTTTTGTACAGATGTGAGAAGTGTATGCGACGTAATGCCACACAAGGAGAGAAATAGGTTGTTTTTTTAAATCGCTGAAACAGGAAAAAAACTTAAAAATATTCCTTTAAACCGAGCCGAAAGTTGAATCTGTGGGACTTACCAGGCCACTGAGCAGGAGAAGTATTTGGCTGAACAGCCTCACCCAAGCTGACGCTTTTCACCGCCTGCTTCTGAGACAGTAAAACACTCTGATACACAGTCCCGGTGAAATGGTTCACATGGCTGTCAGAGGAGCAGGAAAAAAAAAGAAAAAAGAAATGGACCAATTCAAGATAAAACTTCCAAAGTTACATTTATGTTTTATGCATAATGATTAACTGAAAGGTAAACTTTGAGGAAAAAAATGCATAAGAATACACAGATTACAATTTTGTAATGTACATGTTTCAACATTGCTTTGAACTATTGGTTGTTCCAAATAAAAGTTAATTTCACCATCCAGATATAAAATGCTAATAAAATAATCTCAGGTTAGATTTGTGTTATAAATTTTTTTTTATAAACACAATAAGCAAAGCTTGGACCACCAGAGAGTCCATTAAGGTTCTAACAGGCAGAAACTTCTATTTTAAGCTTCTGTGAAAAAACTAAAAACCATGCACCCACTTTAAAGTCTATGAAAACCTAAGGTAGAGTAAACATCCAAATCTCTGTGCTCAAAACTGAACGAGTCAAAGACTGTAAACTCTAGGGCTGATAACTACACATTGTTAAGCAAAATAAATATACAGCAATAATGCAGCTCTTAAAACAGCTACATCCTCACAAGTAAAACCAATTTATTATGTGGAAAAGGGTATTCTGGGGACAGCTGTAGGAAAAAACAAGAGTATTGGCTCATGCACACAAGATTTACACTGCTGTCAGAAATTAATCAAAAATTAGATTTTAGTTTTTTAAATTAGTTTGTCAAAAACATTCCTTCATTACAGTGGAAAAATGCAAACAGTCTGGGCTTACTAAGAATATTTTTAATTTTCAGTGTGGTTTGCCAGTTTGTTAGGTCTCTAAGCAATAGTTCCCAGACAATCTTTCTCCTGACTACTTTCTCCTCACTGGATAAATAATATAAATACTCATTCTATGAACTCTAATTGAAGCTGCAGGACTGGGCCAATATTATTTTTATTCATGATCACTGTGTTATGCATTGAAGCAAGAAAATAAATAAAGCTGCTTTGCACTACTTCTCAATTTCGGAGATGGAAAACAAATTAACTTTTATCAGTTACGATCGCAAGCACAACTGAAGAGTAAAAATGATGACACATGGAGTTTAGATTTGACATAACTTACCTAATTTGAGACCTACTTATAGCTAAATAATTAAGGGGAGATAACTTTAATAGTAAGAAGGAAAAGAGCTCTTCCCCATAAGACATGACACACCTAATTAATTTCTATTGTTGTAGTACTGTGACTTTAAGCTCCAGTCTGGTAAAGCATTTATGCAACTGTAAACATCATGGAGTATTCTGACAAAACCATGACAGTAGCACACAAAGCAGCACAGCTTTAAGCCAAATGGGCTATTTTAAAAATGGCCTCCCACACATAGGAATTCATCTGAAGTTTAAATCAGACTCCATTGTCAACCTGAGAGGAAGCTATGGTACATCAGCCTCTTAAATAAACAACGCTGCCCCCCCATGTGTAAGAACCAAAGAACATAATTAAGCATTTACAATAAGAATGACAACAAGCATCCTTAAAGTTTTCATAATTTATACTCCACATGATCAAAACAGACAAGTGGCCATCATACTCCTGCATCTCTTTATCAGTTTCTTTAGTTCACTTTACAGCAGCTTTTTGCAAAAGCCCAGTAAAAAAATACTTATCAGTTATATATGCAGTCTTTTACTTCAACTGAAAGTGTGTATTATCCTCCCATTATGCAACACGTCCTTGTTACCAGCAGCCGTGTCGCTGCCTCATTAATTATTATTCAGCACCAACAGCCCTTGAAATCATTCAGTTCATACACCGTGGATGAACTGACACAAATGTTCTGACTCGAATATTAACAGTCGGGTTACTTGTGACGAGGTACTAATTTGGATTTATAGTGAAGGTTAATGACACTGGAAGTGAGAAACTTGTTGAAAGAATCACCTGGAGACCAATAAGGGATTAAAGTAATGGGAGCAGGCAGGACACTAGCCTGGAGCTAACACTTCCTCAACCTTGGTTGCATGAAGTAGAGTTTGCACAGTTTTATGCAGAACTCTGGAGAAAAGGTGCAAAGTATTGTATTGTGTAGGTTTAAAATGCTTGTGTTTAAAAATCCTGACAGGAGGATCTGTCAGTACAGATCATTTCAGCAAACTAATATTGACGGCGATGATCGCCATAGTAACAGAAAATACATGAAGGCAGCAACCTCTCCCATGCTGTATATGTGAGACAGCAGTGGTGAAATCAAAGACAGAGAGATCCAGCTGAGTGAAGCAGGATGAACACTCAGGCGATGTTGTTCTTTTCAAAGCATGTGATGCAACTGTGCTGTCATATGTTGTTCGTGAGGCTAAGGCCAGATCACATCAACTTTCACAGATTTACTTTTCTACAAAACCTGCAATCATTTAATATATACACTTTAAAACAGGTGAAGTCAATTATAGCTGATGTTAAACCACTGCGAAATTAAAGAAATGGTATATATATTTAATTTGATCATAGAAGTTGCCTTTTTACATTTGTCTAAAATACATTAAATAGGCTCATTACATAGTTATAGATTATAATAAAAGAGAAAATATTCTGCCACACTCACCTGTATTTGTGTCCGTCACAAAGACATTGATAAACACATGCAGACAAGGAAGCAGCCAAGGTATGCATCACATAGATCTGAAAAGGGGGGAAGATGCACAAGGGTAAAAAATTTTTCTGTTCAGGTAAATATTTTTTTTTGAATTAAAAATATACTTATTGACAAACATAAAGCGTAATAGTACCAATAAAAATATTACTTCAACTAAATGTTAGCTTTAGGGCTGCATCGTTGTATCGGCACCAATTTCCTTAATTTTGGAAGATCTGTGATTGGCCGATAGTTGCATGTGAAGCTAATCTTATCCCCTGATCTAATCCACTTTGGCAAAGGTTTATAAAAAAAAAAATCTGCCACTGTCCTTTTCTGCTCTGCAGTAATAGAGGTTTGACTGACAGACTGGCCCACCATGTCTGTAGTTAACAATAGTCACTCTACTGTTAACAACTCAGGAACTTTCTTGCTATATTTAGCAACTTTCCAGACAAAAATATTGGTATTGGTTAAAATCAGAATCAGCAGGTCAGGCTTTTTGGAGATCGGTAATCAGAAAACTGCAATCTGTGCACCCCTATTAGTTTTGTCCTTTACTTTACAAATGGACCAACTGTTTTCAGCCATTTAGAGACACCAATGCAAATTAGATTTCTTCAGTTTTCACATTTGAAGACCTTCAGTGGCACAGTATCGAATGAGGAGGAATAAACTGCCATACCTCGTTGTTAACTACATCCGGATGTGGAGGAGAGTCGAGCGCATTGATGGTATGCAGAATGTCGTGGGTCAGATTGGTCAGATGGACAATGGGGTTGGCCACCACTGTCTTTACACTGACCGTACAGGCCGTGAGCAGCGGGATAGAGGTAGGCTGGGAATTCACTGCCACCACAGACTTCAGGGAGTCATCCTGCAGACAGAGGGGATGCATCCAAATATGCCTTTATGAACACTGTGTGCACAATTATCATAAAGCAGACTATACACAGGAAACCACTGTGTCCAAAAGGACACAATTGTCTACTGTATCCTCTGCACGACATGTAGCTCTTGTCCATACCGCTTGAACTATTCAACCACAAATTTATTTTAAGTATTCTAATGAAACTTTCAGATCAACATGAAGTAGCAAATAATTGTGAAGTGGAAGGTATAGGACAAATAGTTTCAGGCAGCACAAGATCTAACTAAAGTAATTTAAAGTCTTCTATCAAATTTCGAATTTTTTTAGAAGGCTACACATAAGAAACTCTCACAAAGAGAACTAAAAACTGTGAGCAACATCTTTAAACCTTCAAAACAGCAGCCTTTCCTCAGCAATGAAGTAAATCAAGTCAAGATGAGCTAACTGCTGGAAATGTCACACAATTTCCACAAGTATCTGTCTATGTGTGTGTGATTGACAGTTAAAGAGAAAAGAAGAAAACACTGGCAGTAGAGAGGTGTGTGATTCTGGTGTGTACTATATTTCTAAACATGACTTTCTGCATATAAAAATACCAGGACGACTCATTTTCTTCACCCTCGATGAATCACACTCAGTTCTCACTAACCTACTTAACAGGAACTCTTCACACCGTTTGAAGTAAACACAAAAGGAGGAACATGAACATTTCCTCAACAACGAGGAAATTTGACAACTGAGGGACCCAAGCTGGGGGAGCAGAAATTTATTTTATTTCAAAATCAAAGCAAAAGAACAAGAAGGACTCCCTGTGCCCATTGACTGTGCTACAAACACAGCTCCCATGTCGCCTCATTGGGTTGTTTACTACCTACAATGCGTTTTATTCGTCAGTCTTAAAGCAGGAGGTGTTTGGACACTTACAGCACATTCTGTCAGCTCATTACTGGAGGTGTACAAACAATCACCTCAACAGGATGTAGTAACTAGGTACAAATGTGTGTCTAAATTATGGAAAAATGGTCAAAACAATTGATTATTTTTAGACAGCTTCGTAAATGTGTTTTAAAAATACATAAGTGCTAATCTGCTGATTAGTTAGCAAAGATATGTAATCAGCTGCAGGGTGACAAACTAAAAGCACAGTTAAACAAATTCCTACAAGAGCTAATCAAGTCAGTTTAAACATTTGCTACTCTGTTAATTATTTAGAAAGACGCAGAAAGAAAATTTTACTTTATAAGTTTTGATTACCTCATATTCATCAGACAGTTGTCAGTGTTTAACCTAGTTTGACTTACTGTCTATGTGATTAGACTTGTGAGTGACATTCAACATCTAGTAACAGTAACAGACACTTTTTTGGCTGAGGGGTGTTATTGCGACAAGCTTTCACATTTCTCTTATGAGAAAATCCGACTCTGGATTCCTGCCCACCTCCACTTCGCTTCCCCTCTTTTACTTTACCCTCTGCAAAGAGTCAGAAGGAAAAAGAAAAGAGGGAAAAAAATATCTGTAGATGGAGAAAGGAAAAAACAGGAAGGGAGAAAAGGCAAAGAACAAACAGTAGAGCAGGAAATAAATCAATGTGTGCTAAGAAAAACTGAAAATATTAAATAAATACAGGGTATGAAAAAATTTGAAAAAAAGAACAAGATAGGAAATAAAATGGAAAATTAAATAGTGCCTATGTTACATTACATACAACAGCTGAAAATGACAAATATTAATTTGGCACACTGTATAATCAAATAAGATGGGAACGATCTTATTAATTTTTTGGATTCAATATTTGGCATTAAAATTACAATTTATTTAAGTCTAGATTTATTGCAAATTTTGGTAGGTTGTGAACTCTACAATTAGCATGTTGCAGCTCTCTGTACAGAAAACTCCATGACTTCTGTCTTCTCCTCCAACCGATGAGCTGATAAAAACACTCACTGTGTTTTCTCCTCCACAATAAGGCTAAAATTGATTATGAAGGTGCAGAAACTCCCACAGTCATAAGGAAATTCAGCAAATTGTGAAAAATACTGAGGTGTAAGTAGCATTGTTGAAATCAAAACCGGGAAACAAATGCCTGGTATCTACCAAGAAAACCAAACTGAAAAAAATTAATAAATAAAACCTAGAAAGCATGTCGATTTTCTCACATTCACCTGCAAAATAGTTTATGTTGGAATAGCTGCAGCTAGTATTCAAAACACTGCCAAACCCTGCCCAGCAGTAGCCTGTTGGTTTGCATCTGTGCATCTTTTATTTACCTGATGAGACTCTTGAAGCAGTAATATGAGTTCCATGCGTACAGAAGCAAGTCCTCCACCATGGGAGCCGTGCAAGCTGCAGTAGCTCAGAAACATCCTCAGTAATGGCTGGTTGCTCTGGAGCCAGAGCCTCCTGCTCTTCTGGCTGTCACTGCGGGGGCTGCCAGGCTGAAAAACATCTGTGCTTTAGTAGTTTTTAGAAGAAATTATTTAGCACTCTGTATATGCAACATGTCACTATGTCTATATTTGCAATCTTTCAAACTGAATTAGAAAAAAACATGTTTAGAAATAAAGTAAGGCAATTTGTTCTTTAGGATATAACCAAATATTGATTTTGTATGTGATTGTGTGACTTGTACAAGCTTGCTGCAGTAAAAACAATCAATAGAAAAAAGAACCATAAAATCATAAAATCAGCAAATAGACAGAGTAGATGTCTTTATTTAATATCACCGCAAGGAGCCAGCAATCAACACCCACCTGTTCCTCCTCCACCAGGCCAGAAACAGGGCCATCGCCCGAGAAGGACCGTTCTGGTAAGGAAGGCTTATAGCTGCAAACATGCTGGTGAGCCACAACCTGGGGGTAAAAGAAAAATAAGAAATTTATTCTCAAATTCAACTCATCAGGAGTGAGTTTATCATTTATGTATGACAGACAGAGCAAAGCATTTTACAAAAACATCAAACTGTTGTTCACATGAGAGAAAAGCAGTAGTGTTTCAACCAAAGTGATGTTTATACGAACTGACAGGGAGAAAATGCTGAAACAATGACAGGAACAGAAGAAGAAATGAGTGGGAGTTATGCAACTTCCAACTTAAATTTACAAAAGGTTAAATTCCACAATGGAGAGAAACGCTACAACTTTTTGGAGGAATGTGGAAGTGTGCGTTTGTACCTCTCTCTCCAACCACTGACAGAGCTGGTACCGCAGCTTCCCTCCATCCAGTTCGTATCCCGTCGACAGAGTCCGAAGCTCGTTGCTCATGATCTTCAAGCAAGCGGTGAACTTTAGATGGGCCAAAAAGATGTCTTCAGATGGAGCAATGAAGTCATCGCCGTCTTCACTTTCCTCGCTTTTTACAGTTTCTGCTATAGTCAACATGGAGTCCTGTCGGTCCTGAAACACGCTGTTGTCTGTTTTTTTATTGTTTTCCAGAACGTTCTCTTCATCTTGGTCCTCTTCATCTTTGTCGCTGTCCCACTTCAGCTCCAGGGGCTCATCTGGTAGCGTCATCGACGGCTGGCTCCAATCAAAACTCAACACCGAATCAGACCTGCTGTTGCTGTTTCCATCCGACTGGTAGCCGTTCAGGCCTGGCGGAGACCAGTCGGGTTCCGATGCCGGTCCATTCCTGCTCCCGACGCTCAGTTCATGCGGAATGTCTTTTACTCCGTGATGGGAAACTTTTGAGTGCTTGTGAACTTTGGGCATTTTGGAAAGGACTTCAAGTGCTAACATGGGGCATCCTGCGTGGAGGTGCGCGTATGAAGTCGTGAAAAAGAGTCTCCTCTCATCCAGGCTGATGGAGTCGGCCCTGCGGACTTCTGTGGTCAGAGCAACTTTAGCTTTGTCTGAAGAGCTGAAATGGCGGCGAAGGAGCAGCGGGTGTGTGCGGAGGTAGATGTAAAAGTTGAAAACCTCAGGGTTACTTGCAGACATGGTTGAGGAACCTGGAACAGATGCAAAGGGACAGATAAACTGTCAATTCTAAATCCAGAAGTCCTACTGACCCCCAAAATACAAGCTGTTTACACCGTCATGTTTAAGCATTTAAACTCTATAATTTTTATTTATGTTTAATCATGTTACGTCGTCAAACTTCAGTGTATTCTAATCAGATTTTATACTTTTTTTTTTTTGCATGTCTTAAACTATTTATCTTTGAAAAATATCCAGCTTAATCAGACTGGTCAGAGAGCATCTGTGAACATCATGCCACAGATTCTCATTTCGATTACGGCTAGACTCTGACTGGGCCATTCCAGCAAATTAATATGCTTTCATCTAGACTATGGATGTCCAGCTAAAGTCTTGCAGGTTTCAAGTGTGTGATGGTTGAATTCATTCCTCAGAAAGTACCATGTCTTCTGCATGTTTTGAGACAAACTATACCTCTTGAGGCTTTTCTTTAAAAAAAAAAGGCTTTTCTTATTTCCACTCTAGCATAAAATCCAGATTTATGGAATGGACTTGATCATTGTCCTGTGGACAGATTGAGATTTGGATTTTTGCAACTCCTTGAAAGATTACCATTAGCCTCTTCTCTGATTAATGTTAGTCCTGTGTTGCCAATGCTTGGGGTATTTTATAACCCATAACAATTTTGACTAGGGGATCAGTAAAATGTGCAAATTCATGTCATATATTTTTTGCCTCAACTTCAAAATTACGTTTGGTGTTCTGAATAAATTCCAAATAAAAATACACTGACAAAACCTAATGTTTAAGGGATATGAGGCTTTAGCAAGTCACTGTAACCAGATCAGAGCTCAACCACCTCGACTGTCTCCATTGGGATTCTAAATACAGTATATGAAGCAGCAGCAGAAGTTGCTCACTGATAAACTATACATTGTGGTTACTGAAATGTGAGAAGAGCAGCAAGAAGTTAAGGTAAAGAAATGTCTTAAGGGCAGGAAAATGAGGAATCAAATTTCCTTATCCACATAAATATTAAAAAAATTCAGCGATAGAGAGACAGCATCTAATTTTAAAGAGCCAGAATATTTTTTTAATTTGCAGGAGCCAGTATTATGTTTTCTGTAAGCATACCAGCTGTGGTTTGAGGACATAATTTATGGAAAACACGTTAGCATACGGAGGTTTAATCTGGGACTGGTTTGGCTTTTAAGTCAAATAGAAAAGGTTCACACTGAGTTCAGGTCTTCATCTATTCTTAAAGGAGGAGCTCAGATTTATCACGGCAGAGCTAATTTTTGTAACCATGCTCATTTAGCAGATTCTGACATATACCTGTTACATGCTCAGACTAAAAATACTTTTACAGTTCCTGGATTACCACTAGCACAATTATCTTACTTCAGAAAACATTTTAATGTTAAAAGCCAAACATTACAAAACAAAGAAAACTGACTGGATCTTCAACTCTTGTGTGGTACAGTGAATCAAATGAATCCTGTCCCAGGATTGGTTTGAATATTCAGCTGCAGAAATCCCAGCCCAATACCTCATTAAAATTAATGAACATTTAGTAGCTTAAAAGTGGTGTGAAATAAACAACATTTCATCAGCATCAGTATTGCACAGTATTTAACTCATTCACCAGAGACTTTCTGTTTCAACATGAAGATCTACAGGAAGATAATGCTTATATAATATGCTCGATTTGACATATACAGAGATAAACTTTAATTAACTCATGTTTTTCTCCAATGGACAATATTTTCATCCACAGCAGTTGGCTGAAGTGTTAGGCTAAAGTTTTTATGACTAAGTTTGGCTTCAGCTCATTATGTGCAAACAAAACTTTCAGAAAAAACTTCTCAAACTTAACATTTTGCTTTGAACAAAAAAAATAATTTGTTTTAGTTTACGGGGGATGGGTAAGGTTTGGAAATGGTCAGCATTACCTCAACACTACCAATACGTAAGTTTATGGAGAAAAGCACCAAGCATTCCCTCTATACAGTAAAAGGTAAATGTGATAAAGTTAATTCTTCAGAAATACATTTTATGCCATTACAGGGGACAGGTGTAAAGACAAACAGGTCAAGTGACACTGACAGAATGGTAGCTGCAATAGCCAATACAGTCTCTCCATCACTATGAAAATCACTGAAAATTACAAAAATAATTTTGATCAGTGAAATATTGTGCCTGTGATACAGTTTTAGACAACCATAAGCACAAAATAAGCTGCATACATTTATATATGTAAAAATATAGTGATGAAAATTGCACTGTTACAGGTGCAGCATGCATAAAATTATAGAAAATAGACTTACTACAGGCATCATTTTCTACAATAGGCATTATGTTATATAAAGCCTCGACGGAGACCCAGTACTTGTGTTTGGATGTGGACATTTCTACCTTACCTTAAAGCTAACTACATAAATATTTGTGTGGAAAGAAACCAAGTGTTCCTGCTATAGAATAGAAGGTAAACTTAAAGGTGATCATGTTAATTCAATAGAAACAAATTTCATCATTAATAAAGTCTGCTTTTGGTAGAAAAAAAAAAAAAAACTTTGAAAGTAGAAAAAGACAACCTCAGAGCAACACTATACATACCACTGTCGCTTTTGCTCTGAGAGGGTCCAGTGCGTTTGCAGTTTGCAGGCTGCTCAATCAGTGTGTCTAATGCCCTGCTGTAATCTTCCAGGACCCAGAAAGCTATGCTTCGCAGGAACGGATCTGGATGGACTGGAATCTGAAAGACACAGGAAATGACTATGGCTACAGAAGTTCACATATCAAAACGAGATGGTGGCATCATAAAATATTGCATGTTTAAAGAAAAAGAATAATACTACTTGTGTGTCTTTTACATCGACTTACACAAACTGCTTACCTGTTTGTCTTGACCCAAAACATGTCTCTGGAGGATCTTCTTATAAGTAGAAGATGTCTCAAACTCAGATTCATACAATCTAGAGATCACCAAGGCCAGTTGCAAGTCCTGCATTTTCTCTAAACACACCTAAAGGAGCAAATAAATCATTCAGTCAGTTATTATATATACTATTTGCTTCCTATTTATGTAAAAAAAAAAAAAAAAAAAAGTAAAATGTCCTAGGAGGAAAACATTTTGGTTGCTCAGAACTGATTTATGGTGAGATGCATTTCAATGAGACAACCTCCCAGCCAGGGAAAATGAGCAAAGTCAATGATAGCCCTTCGCCTGGGTGAAGCTCATTACCATAAAATGCTTAGAGAGGTAGTGGTTACTCATGCAGATGTAACAATGTGACTCATTGCTTAAGGGACCATCTGAGCAGGAATAACCTTGATAAGTAAAAGCCTAAATAATCATGATGGCCCGTGTCAACTCCCTGATAGCGATAGCTGCAGACTGACAGACAGCAGCCGTTTTAGTCTCCATGCAAATACAGCAACAAAAAAGTCAACTTTTAAGAATTAGTATACAAGTGTGACTTCAAATCCATTTTCCTCTCAAATGAAGACATTTCAAGCATAAATACAGAAAAGATAAGGTGGATTCAGTGCTTTAATGCAGAGTATTGAGCTAGCCACTCTAGTTCTTCCGACTGCTTTTCAAAGTTTAAACAAGAAAGAAGTCAGACTGGTTAACAAATTTTAAAACTACAGACCCAACCACAGGAGGAAAGGCTGGAAAGATGTTGATGAACTGACAGACAAACTAATAGATAGACGGACAATATCAAAAAGGATAGGGATTGCTGAATGTGAAACACTGAATAACTGATGCAGAAACATAAGGATGGGTTGATTATGACACTGAAAAACTGATTCAACATTTACTTATTAAAAGCAGCCATCTAATTGGGTTGTGAACAGGCAGTGTAGCTGAAACAACAAAATCTTCTTATAAACACATCGTCATGTGTTTTTTTTTTGTTTTTTTTCCCACTTGCCTCCACAGCATCCTTAAGGGAACCAGCCAGCAGAAAGAAGGCGGCAGAATGCTGGAACCGCTGCTTTCCCAACAGAGAGAAGGCGTTCTTCAATGCAGCTTTCCTCCACCTGTCCTCGCTGAAGTTGTTGTGGAAAAACTCTGTCATTTTTGTATTCTTCTGAGACCTGGAGAGAAAAACATTTAAAGAACATCAACATCACCAATCCTTAGCAGCTTGACACAACTAAGCTTGTATAGATAAAATGTGGCACAATGTGCCTCATTTTATCAGACGCGCCTACCTGTACAGTCCCCAAACCACAGCCTTCTTTTTCATTGCGAGGTAAAAAATAGCAGCATCCAGAGGATCATTGTTTCTCTGAAACGAAGCTTTAGCAACCTGGAAAAACAAGGAGGAGCGTATGATTTGGAGAAATACACTCTCTGGCCACTTCTTTAGTCCAACAATTTAAAGGTTTAACTCAAACAGCCAAGCAGATAATCCTTCTACACATCTTGATATGATCATGGTGACTCACTTAAAGGTAGAATGAGCACCAAACTGTGGGGAGGGAGGAGAAGAGGACTTAACTAACATTAAATGTGACACGGTTATTGATGCCAGACTGGCTGGTCTGGGTATTTCAAAAACTGCTGATCTGAGATTTTTAACTCAGAACGATCAAAAAATGAGGAAATATTTAATAAGTAACAGGTGTGTGGATGAAAAACATCTAATCAATATCAGAGGAAACCTGACGGACTGGTTTGAGATGACTGACAGGCAACAACAACTCAAGAACTCATTTGTTACATCCATCCGTATTTGGATGGACAGCATTTCAAATCTTGTAGCAAACGGCATAAAACAGCAAAAGATCAAACTGTCAGCTAAGAACAGAAAACTGCAGAGGAACTCAGACTCATCAAAATTGGACAATAGCAGATTAGAAAAATGTTGCCTGGTCTGAAGAGTCTGCATTTCAGCTGCAACATTTAGATGTATGACTAAAACTTTGGTATAAAAACAAATTCTTCAATGTATCAACTGTTCTGGTTGGAGGTGTTGAGGTATGGGGGATATTTTCCCCATACCTCAACATATGGTTGAGGTACTGGGGGTACGGGGCAGGTATGGTAAATTTATTGAAAATGATGAATTTACCGCTTTCAATTGGCCTTTGTAGTCACTTTGTCTCAATCGAGTCGATCACTTTTGAGTTATGATGGAACGGGAGATTTACAGCAGCAACCGCGAGATTTTATAAAACCAACAAAAACATGTGGAATCTATGCTGTTGCAATAAAACTGAAGCTTTAATGGTCATTTCAGGAAAAAAAGCTCCGCT
Organism: Brachyrhaphis roseni; assembly: GCA_903066815.1. NCBI lineage: Eukaryota > Metazoa > Chordata > Actinopteri > Cyprinodontiformes > Poeciliidae > Brachyrhaphis > Brachyrhaphis roseni. The sequence goes on from CAEFZY010061707.1 coordinate 14,127, forward strand.
ACACTGATCTATGCCAGGCACCCGACAACATTTCATTTATAAATTGCACAATCAACGCAAGTATGAGTATACAAAGCTCACAAAGCAGTCAACTTTATTTTATGAAAGGATGTCTGAGATACATTTGTTTAATGTTTTGCAGCAGTTTTGGTTCAAAATCATCTAACAACTTTCATCAAAGTTTTATTTGAAGAATAAAAACAATTATTCTAACAGGTTGAAAACTATTATTTAACTAAACCTTCTAATTAGTTTGTAATTAATTTAGATACATTGGTTTAAGCAAAATGATCAATTATAGTTTTCTTGAGCTGCACTCATTGTGGCAGCATGTTGGAATAGTTCTCTAATGTTAGTTCAGAGATTTTTTTTCTGTAGTAGACTATTGTTTATCATAATTGAATTACATGATGGTCCGTTTTACCTTCTCTATACACCTGCGCAGCTTGTTGGTGCTGCGCAGCCACCAGCCCACACCCATGGCTCGGAGCTCAGCCCAGGTGGGCTCTCCCTTCTGCAGGGCAGGCAGCATGTTCAAGAGCTCCTCCTCAGCTTCAGAGTGGAAGGCCCAGGCATACTGACAGGTTGAAAGGCCTACAGACAGAAAAGAAAGATCCAGAAAACTAGTTTTGCAGTTAAACTTCCAACAATGTAGACCAAAATTGTAAAATAAGAGGCTGCTTCAGCAACAGTGACAAGGATTTCCTCTAACGGATAACATGTGGAGAGCCTAAAGGAAGCATTTTAGATGTCTCAAAGGAGACATTACTGCAGTAGTTTGGAGTGATGAATAGATAGTAGTTTATTCACTTCTCCTAAAGAGATCTGCAGTCAAGTGATCACAGTTGAAACCATCATTGCATTTTCTTTCTTACTTTAGGGATTCTTGGAGTTACTGCTCTGAACGATGCCCAGATTACAACAAACAAGGAAGAAACTTACAACGTTAATTATAACATGCCAACAACCCCAAATATGATCTGTGTTGTTGAAAACATCATTGCTACATATTTTAACTAATTCTATTCTTTAAGTTGTGTATGAACAGATTTTTCCGATAAACTGGCTCATCAAAAGATATATACGTATATATCTTAAAATTGAATTGACACTGCTAGAGTGGACGGTCTAGCAGTGTCTGAGATGTTTCAGTGATAGTGAGAAAATGAAAGATGGGTGTTTTCTGTGGTGTTTTATGGTGGAAACACTCAGAGTGGTGTAAGTTATGTCCAATTGCTATTTTAACAACAACTGATGAGGAAACTCAATAAGATGCTTCACTAGACAACAGAAAGGCTAACTGGATCATAGAACGTTTCTTTGTTTAATCCTTCAGACACTTCAACTTCCTTCAGCTATGGAGTATTTAGGAATTCCCTTTGGTTCACAATTGATGGCAGAAAATGGACAAATAAAAGCACACACAATTACTCTCTGAAGAGTGTATTGTCCCTCACCTCTAACTGATGGTCTAGTTCTGATTTAGCAGCTTTTTAACTGATATAGTCATGAAAGCATCAGTTTGTAGTTTGTTATGCAATCATCAATGTTAATACATTGTATTACAGCACTGTACAGATAGCTAAGAATATAGGCAAAATTGCTTTTCATAGCTCATATTCTGTAACACAACAACCTAAAATTATAGTAAATGTTCAACAAAAATGACCAGTGTGGCAGATATTTAATTTCAAATTTGAAGGATTAGATCAGAGTCCCAGAAGCCTGGGATGGAGCATGTTTAAGCAGTCGTACATACAACACCACTGTACCTTGCCGCAGCAACTGGGCTCGATGGACAGGAGGCAGGGATGTTAGAAGGAAGGTATGGAGTCTGACAGCCAGCAAGAACTTCAACCCACACTCATCCAGTGTTTCTCCACCTGCAAAATTTATTAAAAACTGTTTTGCTTCCAAATATGACCACATTCTACTGTGAATCATAAACTTATTTGCCCAAGTCATTTGAATGTTATTATGTTATTAAAGGTCTACCTTTGCTCTTATCCTGGCTATCCTTGAGGTCTGTGCTTGTCGTGGCAATGGTGTCAGCCAGCGCCATGAGGGACATCTGCTCCATTCGGGTTAATCCAGGCAAACTGGAATGAAGGAGGTGGCTGGACAGAACCTGAGCATGCTCTGGCCCAAAGTATGTAGGACTGTACTGGGAAAGATCTATAACCTACAAATATGGAGCAAAACAGGAGATGATGGGTACCATATAAAGTTTTGAGCTGCATTTAAATCAACTTGACATACAGAATTTGTAAAATATGTCTAGACAGAGCAATAATAAACTTTGTTTAGCCAGGTACAGAATTTTTGCAGAACATTTGCTGATCTCAACAATGCATTTGAAAACCAAAAAAGCCCAAACAATTGCTTTGTCCATGGAACAAGTTCAAAGTTAACCTTATTCCCAGGGTCTTCCTGTTCGTTGTCCAAAGGATTGAGATCGAGAATGTTGTGTGTATGAAAGAGCTCATCATAGGCATCAGTCTGACTGGAGCCATGTCCGCTATCACCGCTCATACTGCCTCCTTTCTCTGCAAAAACAACACATTACTGAGCTGAAACAGACAAGACAAGCAGAGCACAGAAAGCAATATTCTGTAATACTGCTGAAAAAGGAGATAATAGCTTGTATTCTTTTTGTTTTAAACATGAGAAAGGACATAACAGAATGCTGCTGAATAAGAGGTTGCCTTTCTTTGTATCTCACACGGTAAGGAAGTTTAGCCAACAATGATACCCGTTTTTAGCCTAGTGATAGACGTCTGGCTCCAGACAGTGACATATATCATCACTTCTGACATAAACCCAGGTAGATTTGCAAAGTGTTTCAGTTAGAAAAAATAGCAAATCATTTACATTTTTTAAACCATTTCACACAATTTGCTTAATTAGAAATTATTAGTTCAAAATGTTGTCAACTGAAGACAGTATCAAATCAGCAGCTCAGCTGCATCAACAAAATGTTGGATTTTGCAATGACAGGAATGGAAAAATTAATTCCTGTCCATATTTTTACTTGTTTTCATTCGAGGAGAACTACCAAACTAAATACTGCTTTATTTTCAACTTGGCATATTCCCAATAACCTGTGTGCTTCAAACTCACCAAGATGAGGTGCATCCTCATCAGCTGCCAGGAGAGCGTACAGAGGCAGGGGAGGGACAGAGCTTATCTCGGTGTAGTCAGGGCTGGAGTTTTCTGACTTGTTGAATATCTTTTGGTCCCTGGCTGTGCTGCCTCCCACACTGATAGTCCGAGAGCGCAAGCGTTTCTCTGGATGGGTGGCATTGTCCTTAAGTATCACAATTTCCCCAGCAATGCATTTTACCAAGTGAGAGAGGATTGCTTTGGCACGGTTAACCTGAAGACAGAGAAATTATGTTACAAACATACAGTTTAAATTAAAGTACTTGTTTTAGTTATTTTTGCTAAATAGCTAACAACAACCACTGTAAGCATAGCCATGAACTCTACAGAGTGGGAATAAAAGAGGGGCCAAAAATTATAAGGCTGTGCAGCTGACTGCCCTCTGCAGGAGCCACTTGAGCTACAAGAGCAAAATTTGCACCGCAAACTAATTTCACAGCAACCATTCAAGGCAGACAATCAGCAGAGAAATAGTTTAACGGGATAAACTGGGTTACTTTCTTGCCTCCATGTTCTAAGCACATTTAACTTTACTACTTCTCTCAGAAAATCTGGCATGCTTTAGTTTAATTGCTAAGTTCTCAGATGATATGTCGGTTTAATCTGCAGGTGTTTCAGGGTAAAGAGGACTCAGCAGTTTTCACTGTAAATCAAATGTTTAAAAATAAACTTTAGCTGAACCACAAAAGGTTAGCTGGGAACATTACAGCAAAGCTGTTCTGTTTAAGCCTTCTGAAGAGTTGAATCTCGTCTGCCGCAGATCAGGCTGGAGGAGAAAATGTTGACAATCTTTTGTAAATTATGTTAAAACATAACAGAAAATCACTGCTTTCCTCTTTTCAACCAAACATGAAGCTGGATGCCGTTATTATTCATTCTAAAAGGAACTTGTAGTGCAGGAAAATTAGGTCATCATGTGATGTTAGGCATATTACATTATCAGCTTGCAAATATAGAGTTACTGAGCTGTAATAATCTGTTCTGTAAACGACTACATATGCTGCAATACAGTTTTTTTTTAATACATAACTATGTTATATAAGAAGGGGGATTTGACTATGTTTTCAGAATAATGCAGAAGTAAGGAGCTCTAAGTTTCGTGTTGTTTTTGAGAAATCACTGGGTTGGATTTTTCTCTAAATATTTTATTAGGACAGCTCAACTTTTGTTTTTTAGTATTTTGTCGTCATTTATGGTGATTAAAGAGAAATTGGCTTAAAACTCCTGTCAGATGAATCTAAAGTTGTGAATATGCGCTAAAAATTCTTGATAACCATTGTGTATTTGGGTTTAAAGTTTTAATTTTACCAATATGTTTCTTCTGACTGAAAGTAGTATTGCTTTGGCACGGCCCCGCCGTTTTGGACAGTATGTGGACCAATTATGTTTTCACAAACATGTAGGCAATTTTAGAAAATTAGTAGTGTTTGCTTGTAATGCACAATTTGAGATGAACGAATACTGTAGTAACAGAATATTACCTTGAAATTATTGCTCCAAAAAAGGGAATCAACCAAAAACAGAAACAGAGGATTTTTATTTTTTTTACCTTCCCCAGATCCAAAAGCTCCAATAACTGAACAGGATGGTATTGAGGCAGAGTAGGGGAGAGTTGGTGAGCCGCTTCAAAGAGTCCAGAGTCTTCCATCTCTACAGGGAGGTCATAAACGGTTTTCTTCCCACTAAGCTTCTGCGCCAGACTCATCATTGATCTTGTTAGGGATCGTTTGGGTAGGGTCAAAGAAGCTGTGGGAGCACCAGTGGTGAAAACGTCCTCTTGGGACTGTCTGACAGCTGAGACTATAGAGGAGACGCTGCTGCTGATATCTGCATCTTGGACGACCGTAACACTGGGTTTGGGGGGAACTGGTGGTTGCCACTGGGAATAAACATGCATCTCACAGTCCATGCCCACCACCAAGATCCCATCTCGAACCCAGGACAGTGAGACTGGGATAGGTAACGAACCTTCAACAGAGGAAACCAGATTAACGGACCGAAGGAGAACCAGACGAGACAGACTTTGGTCTCTGTTTGTTTCAGAAGACGGGCCTAAGTCTGGAGGCTTCCCAGAGAGACGGCCATACATATAAATCTTTGTCCCAATACCAACAGTCAATACGTGTGACCCATCCTCTTGGGAAACCCAGTCCAAGTGAACCTGGCTCCTATTAGCAGAACCAGGACAGTTTTCATTTAGTGTAGAGAAGTCTGTGTTATTTGGAATACTGGCACGTCCGTCGCTGGTGGAAGAAAAAGTTGTGGGATCTGTGCTTTCCAGAACTATAGTTTGCTCCAGAATCCACTGTGAACCGCCAGTGGACTCACACTGAAAGGTGCTGATATGGACTGCTGGTTCTTTCGTGTTGGCTGGGCTCAACGCGAGACTTTGACAAGGCTGAAGAGTAAGGGTCGGGGTTATGTGAGTGTTGCTGCAGAAGGGGGAGGATTCCAGGGTAGGAGGGGACTGCAGCAGTCTGTGTGTGCTCAGATGAGGTGTTGAGTTCAGTGGCGGGTTTGTCGTCTGCCTGTAGGCAACAGCAATCCGTCCAGAGTGACAGCAGCTGACCTTAATAGGCCGACCAGGCACACTCACAGCGCTGCTGTTCGGAAGAGGCTCCTCCACCAATAGGGGCCACTCTTCCCACTGATACACCAAGCTGTGTATGCTGGATGGGTCCATTTTCAAAGCAGTACACCTCCAGAAGCGCACCTTTCCATCAGAACAGGAAGTAGCAAGGAGATAAGGCACACGGCCTGACGGCAGAGAACATGATGCACTCAGATGACCTGAGGAGATAACACAGCATTAGCTGAATTAGTCAAATAGTTTGAAAAAACATTTTTTCCCTAAAATTGAATCATCATGTTAGACAAGCTTAAATCTTCTCCACATCTGTCAAACATGGCATTTTCTAGGGATACATTACACTTAAAAAAAGCCCAACCTTATTTAATTGACATTTTGCTCTTAACACAACAGAAATCAAAATTAAAGTGTTTCATTTCCTCATAGCCATACAGATATAGAATAATAACCAATTTGAGGTTCATTAAGTTAAATCTATACAAGCTTAATTAAGTTCCTAGAGGTACCTCTAAAGCTCACTACATGACCCAGAGCTGTTATACATATATATTTTTTAAAATTCTGAAGAATTCCCTTTTCCTGTTATTTCCAAACTTTATTAGGCAAAGATCCAGTGAACATAATTGACGTAACTTGATTTTTTCCGTGTCTGACAACAGCTCTGCTTGTTACTGTCAGTTCAATAAAATCCAGACAAATTCAGACTAATAAAAGCCTCTTTCACAGAACCACATCAATAAACTAACACCTGAAGAAAAGAGATGTTGTTAATGAAAGAGCAGCAGATGCTTCATTTACTGTAACTGCTTTGTTTATCAAATAAGACTTTGGTAGACATTATAAAAATCTTTATAATTCAAAAAAAATAATTTGTTTCTGTCTTTAAGCAAGTTTAATCTAAGAAAGCCTTTTATGTCTTGTTAAAATTTTAGTTTTAGTGTCTTCAAATCTCTTCTCTTATACATGACAGTGTGTCCTCATTATTTTTCACCTGCTGAAGGAGTAACGCTAATGACTTCCACCCCTTGCGGTAGAGCCATTTCTTGGCTGCACAGCATGTGCGTTGTCAGGCTGAGACGACAGGCGCTCTGTAAATTGGAAGTGCAGGGTCTACTCATCTGTACCGGAGAGCTGGGGATGTCGAAGATGAACTGAGAGCCGGTTATAGGAGAAACTGCATTGATTTCTTGTTGAATTGTAGCTTCCTCTAAAAGGGGAAGGAAACACAAAAGATAATAAGATTAAAATCTCAATAATAGCCTCTTTGGTTTATTTACAATGCACAATAAATTATAATTGATTTTAAGACAAGGCAAATTTATTAATGTAGCTCCATTCATAAAATATGAGCATCACACAAAAGAACATCAAAATTAGACTTGGAGATGTTAAACTGAATTGAAATTAATCTTTGACCTTTACTGTTTACTGCAGCTTTCTCTATAACTCATCAACTTGTTGACATTATTAAGACTTAGTCAGTGTGGTTATGCTGTGACAGAAAAGTTGTACATCAACAGAAATATCACAGAACACATTGCAGTACTTAATCTATGGCAGGAGGAGCTCCTAAATAATGAATCTAATAAAAATGGAGCCTTGAGGAACCCCACATGTGGTCTGTTACAATTTGTGACCAATTTAAAATAAATTGGTCACAAAGTTTAAATGACTTTTCCAGTCATTTAAAACCTTTATGAATACAGACTCCATGATTTGTTGTAGCCAAAACTCTGACTAGAAATCAACAATGAGGTTGGTTTTAATAATGGTAATTTAAAAAAACCCAACTGCATTTGTAATGACATTCATCTAAAATGGTAGGTTTGATACTCTATGGGTAATACTTCCAACAGAGGCATCCAATCCTTAGGCCATTTTTGGACAACCAGTTAAAAATGACCTAAATGAAAATCTTAATCTATTTAAACTGAAAACTGAGTCAGGAGACTCGCTAAGCTTGTCAAAGACATAAAGTTAATAAAAAGGAAGAGGGTGCTAAAACTTTTACCAAAGATTGAGAAAACTAATTTTAGTGCTAAATACAAAGGTGCTGCCATCTAAATCTTTAGAGCAACCAACTACTAAGGTTTTTCAGGCCACAAATGTCTCTAATTTTAGATTTAGTGTAATAATACAAAACGGTTTACTTTCTCAAAGTACCCACCTATCGTGACAGGACAAGCTGCCAGATGCAGATGCCACATGTGGAGCAAGGAGCGACCAGTAGGAGTCAGTTCCACCACCACCAGAAAAAAATGTCCTGAGAAGGGTGGCTTACTGCAGGCTGCTGGGAAATGAGCACAAATAATAGTTGAGATATTGTTCCACTTTAGCAAAACACCAATGTTTAAAACAAATAAAAATGCCATGCCAGTAGAAGGAGACTGGGGAGTATCTTGAGTGTCTTCTGTTTTCATACTGCCAAGGATCAGATCCTCCTCAAAGACGTGCAGGAGCTGGGTCTCCTTCCCCTGCTGTTGAGAAACAGCAGCAGGTGTTATCAAAAATAAATCTGATATTTTCCTAAACCTTTATGCAGACACACACAGAAAGACTGTGTATGTGATCGCACAAACACATTGCCTCTGGGAATAAGAGAAGATTTTCTCTACATCCCTTCTGTTTCTAAACACAGACTCCTGTCTACTTCAGAATGCTGCGGCTCTGAAACATCTACAGCCAAAATAAACACATAATCATTCTACATTTATGTAGATGTGTAGGACTGTAACAATAAGTCTTTGCAATTCAATGAGAATATAAAAGATAAAAAGCAATGGTGAGAAAAACTGTATGTTTTACTAGATCTCATGTATACTTACAAAGTCTGTAATGGCATCCAGCTCAATGATGCAGCCTGGTTTTGCTGTGGACTGCTGGCTGATGATGTTAAACACCTCCCCAACATATTTCTGAAATGAAATAATAAATTAATGAATAGAAATAACTACCTTGACACACAAAAATCATGGGGAACGTACCAGAGGTAAACAAGAGATTTGTTGAATGCAAACACACTTTTTTCCATAAACTTATCTAGACTTGTAAATACAAAAATCTATTTTGTAAACTTCTACAGATTTTCTAGGAGACCTGAATACATAATGTAACATTAGGAATGAATTTAATATTTTTTTCATCTGTAACCAGCAGGTGCCATGTTTAACCAAAACACCTTAATAATATAGTAATGACCTATTTCAGTGCCAATTATGGGTGGAGCAGTAGACAAACATCACTATACTTGGTACATTTTGCTTCAATTGAGAAAAATAAATAAGCTTCTTTTTTTTCTTCTTCGGTTTGCAATAAACAGAATCATTTTCATTTTCTGAAGAGAATTTGATTTTTATTATGGTTTGAAACAAAAACCGGTCAAAAGTACAGAACTGATTAGAAATTTGGTTGGATTTATTTTTGAATGGATAAATATAGTTTAAGCAGGAATAGCCAGCCTTGAGTGGATTGACAAATCATACAATATAACCACTTGGTCAATATTGATTTTGAAATACATATATATATAAGAATGTGTCCATATTCGAGGGAAAAATGCAGGTTTAAATCACTTTGGAGTTGTTTTGATATTCCTAATCTGCACAACCAGACAGGTGACAGACGACCCTTAGTTTGGATCACTCACAGAAATCTCAGGGTTGGACAGTTCACTCAGGAGTTTCTTCGCCTCAATAACAGCCTGATATAACCTGAGTGACTGGCCATCACTCGCCACAAAGCAAGCACTGGGGGAGTTACAGTACACACCTGATGATGGAAAGAAAGTCAATTAATATCGACTTAACGCTTAAATATCAAAGACATTTCATATTTGAACAGTAGTGAACAAAAATTTTTTAAATTTGATTCCATTTATGAAAATTGTTGCTTTTACAAAAATATTTATACAAATGAGGGTAAACTGGACACAAAAATATTTAAAAGTTGCCAACTTGACTCTAATGTTTAAAGATTGATCTCTTATAATCCAGATGGGAACTCAAAATTTTCATTAATGAACTGAACACAAATCAAAAAAAGGCTGTGTTTACTATAAATGTGATCTGTAAGAGAGGTGAGAAACAGATCTCACCTAAGCAGCTGCTGGGAATGAGTGTAGGAAGCCAGGCTACATTAGCAAACGCTGACGCATGGAGGGAATTGATCCTGGCCAGCTCTGAGACCCCGCCTGATAGAGACAGCGGCCCGACTGGGTCCACCCTCCACAGAATCAGCTCGCTGTAGATGGCATTGGGATCTTGGGAAACCCCCCCGAGAGACACACGGGAGGGTCGTGACCCATGAGAGAAAGACGGGACACCAGTCGAGTAAGCCTCTGCAGGAGCCAGGATGCTGTCTGCCTCTGGCGTCCTCAAGGCGTTGTGGTGCGAGGTGGTGAGGAGGAGAGGAAGCAGCGAGTGACAAGCCAAGTCATTGAGGTGGAAACGGTGACCACAGTACCGTGATTTGTGAGAGACGCTGAGCACAGTGGAGAAAGCAGAGTCCTCTGCAAAACTGACTGCCCACTGATTCAGCGAGCCGTCGTCGTGTTTGGAGATCATGAGGACATTAGGGGTGAAAATGCTCAGTCTGAGGCTGCTGCTGGGAGCAGCTTTCCCAAGACTCCCGTAGCTTATTAGAGCAGATTTGGTTTGAGACAAGGAGCTCCCGGGCGGCCGCTGTCTGCCATGTTGAATAGCCAGATCCACATTCTTGTTGCAGGCATACATGACCACACTGTGGCTGAGGGAGATTGCATCGCCTGTAGGGAACGCTACTGGGATGCGGGACACAAATGACACCTGGGAGAGAAACAGAAGAATTGCAGTCTGGAACAAGGAAAACTTGAAGCTTAATTTGAATCATAAGGCAAGAAAATCTGTTTCAACAAGAGGAAAAAGTTCCTCCAGAGCTGAAACCGTTTTAGGGACACTAGCAGCTCGCAGATAACACATGGGATCATTAACTTTTATCTTAAAACAAAATGAAAAGACAAAAATTCTTCTCTCCAGCAAAAAGTGGCAAAATGAAAGAAAAAGCTACTCTCATAATAATGAAGACACAAGGGACACTGGCTGCTTCTTTTTCTTCCTTTTATTTGCTTCATTTATGTTGATATCAATAGTATTAATAGAAAAGCCAACTCATTTTAATTTCTGGATAAATAACCCTAATGTTGATAAACTCTTAATTTATTTAGGTGGTGAATTTTTCCTCTCACAATTGCTCATCTTCCTTATATGCTTCTTAGTCTCAAAAACAGCAGCATCAAAGGTCTAACATCTAGAGCCTTGCAGAAGTTTTCATACCCTTGAATGTTTCTTCCCCACATTCTGCGATGGTGAAACTTTATCAACAGCACATACACAAGTCATATACTCCACAAATATGCTCATTGTGGAATTGCAATAATAAAAGCCAGTGTTGGAAGAATGCCATTAGAAATCCTACAGTTTGCCACAAGTCACATAGTTGGCACAGAAATTGTGTTCTCAGTTGGATACAACTTAATTTAACTTTCTGACCTATATAACAAATTCCATCTGCCTCAGAAAGTAAAATATAGTGGTAGAATAATTATAATGTGGGTTTAATTCAAGCGTTTTCTCATCACCTGCTGATAATTTCCTGGCACTTAACGCAGGTTGCCAAAGGATCTGTGGATCAGTATGTGAGTAAGAAAGTTTGGCTGAAAGTGGCTGTAAATCAAAGGGCTTTGAGTAGATGATATGATTAGAAAAGAGCTGTATAATTTTAGTCCATTTAATCCAAAATATACATCTGGAGCTGATTTAAATCAAAGCATATCCATTTGACAGAAGCTAAATAAATTGACTTTTTTTTTTTTATGTCAATACAGTTTATAATTGAGCAGTTTAGTGTGCAACACCAAACGTGTGACAAACGTTCACTTTGAGCATTTAGTCTATCCTACAAAACTCCGGGAAAATAACCTGAAGTTTGTGGTTTAAATTTGACAAAATGTGTAAAAGGTCAAGGAGTATTAATACCTCTTCAAAATGCTGCAAACCTAAGACTCATAAAAAACAAACATGTAATGAAACAAAATTAGGAGTCATTTACCTGAGTTTGCCTGAACATGCCTGGCTGGTATTCATCTAACCAGTCGACATGCCAGACCAACAAAGAGCCGTCCAGCGGGTGAATACTGAACAGCATGTCGGCCCCTTTATTCCACTCCTCTAACAAAACGTCCACCTGATGCTCCACAGCTGCTACAGGAAGTTCTCCACCTTCAGGGCCTTGGGGGTCACTTGGTCTGTTCTCTTCTTCGTCGGAGTTTTCTTCATCATCAAGCTCTGAAATTGAGTGCAGACATTGGTGAACTAATCTCCTTACTACAACATGCAACATCTTTTACTGATTAGAAATAATTTACTGAACCTTCATTAGAGGCTTCGTTCCTCTGTTCCAAACTTCCTCCAAGTTGCTGCATGAAGACCTCCATGGCTAAAGTGAAGTGAAGCTCTTTGTTGTTGAGCCAGTGGACGGTAAACAGACCGCCAGGTTCCTCGTCGTCCACTGCACTCAGAGCAGAGATGGAAGGCAGTAGAGGAATGTCTAGAGAAAAACAGATTAGAGCGGAAAAACAAATTGCTACATTTAACATTTGAAAAACACTAAATCTGTCCAAACAGATGCAAATATGGTTTGTGGTTTTCTACAGTTTAACAATTCAAGCATGCAAATAAACTCCTACAGCATTTCTCAGCCTTGAGGCAGAAACAATCTGAAAGATTTTGCCCAGACTCGGGTCAAATTAGATTGTTCCACAAAAAACAGGAAAGGAACAAAATGCTCCCAGCTACTCTGAGCTGCCCTCAGCACAGAACTCACTGAGATGGTGAACAAACAGCCAGAAGCAACATAAAAATAAACTTTTGTATGCAGCAAGACATCAGATATTGCATCTGACTTATTTGACTGTATTTTATACAGTCAGGACCTGGGAAATGAGTGATTTAATAACTCAAAAAATAATGTTATTGAAATGTTAACTTATTGAAGTAATTTAATTCAAAGAAAATAAAAATTATAAATTGGCAATAATTATTATACACAGTCTGATATGTTCCAAGTTTTTATTTCTGTTACTGTTGATGATTCTGGCCTATAGAAAACCTAACATTCAGTGAAAGACAAAAATGGATTTTTAATACAGAAGTGCTGACATCCTGAAAAGTCTGTCCACTTCCTGTAGAGCAGGGGTCACCAACCTTTTTGAGACTGGGGGCTACTTCACGGGTACAGAGTAACACGAAGGGCTACTTGTTTGATACAGTCTTTATAACAATAATAT
>CAEFZY010061711.1:0-16203 GCA_903066815.1 Brachyrhaphis roseni
TTTGATTAGCAGTAACTGGAACGTTGATCAATGTTTACAGCCTGTTTCATAACTGATGACTGTTGGATTTCTAAAACGGCGGCGCCTCGTCCTCACCGAGGCGGCCTTGGCGTCGCCGGTGCCGATGATGGCGCCGATGTCGCTCAGGTCTCGCAGCAGCAGGTTGAGCACCTCGGCGGCTCTCTTCCTCTGCAGGCCGTTCAGCTCCTCCAGCTGACTCAGCTCCCGCTGCACCACCGTCAGCAGAGCCTGCCGACACCAACAGCGTCTCTTCCTCCGATCCGTCAAACCGGACGCTGGATTTGGAAGGTGGACTCACGGTTTTCTGCTGCAGCTCCTCCATCAGCTGCTGGTTGGCCGCCTCGCGCTCCTCCACCTCCTGGCTCTTGTGGTCGTAGTTGACGGCCAGCTCCTCCAGCGCCTGCAGCACCTCCTTCACCTCCTCCTTGGCCAGATCGTTCTCCGTCTGCAGGCGGCACAGCTCCTCCTGGATCTTCTCATAATCCCGCCGCGTAGACGCCAGCAGCTGTCATGGAAAAACAGGAAAAGAAAAATAAGTAGAAAAACAAACTGCAGAGATTTAACACAACATTGGATTTACAAGATAAAGGACAAAACATGAGCAAAACAGAGAACTTTGTCTTTGTAATCAAATAAAATCTCCCTTTCAAAAACACCAAAATGTTTATCACATTAAAAAACTGTAAAAAGTAAAAGCTTGTGCACATTCCATAAGGATTTGTTTCAGTGAGATTTTTTCATCATGGCTGATCAGTTTATTTTATAATTTATTATAAATAAATAACAACAAAGTGAAACCACCTCTTCTTGGTCCAACATTTGCTCTTTAAGCTTCTCAGCAAGTTGGCTGTGTTGGTTGATCTCATCGTCCTGCAGAAAGGAAACAGTCAATTAATCAACGTCTATGATGAATTTCTTCTTCTTCTTCTTCTTTGTCAGCCTCACCTTGTCATCAAGCTGCTTGTACAGGTTCCTGATGTCCTCCTCAAAGGTTTTCCTCTCTTCGTTGGAGACGTCGCCCCCTCCTGGCGGCAGATTGTCGATGATGGGAGTGTTGTCGTATTGCTCGATGCTCCTCTGGTCTTTAGAGCTCAGACGCTCCTCCTCAGGAACGTTCTCCCCTGTATATAGAATAATATTCTGTTTCTGACCATTTTTCTTTTATTTTCTGTTTTATAAGCAGAAAACTTGCCACTAAGAGAAATTTGAGACAAAACTTGCACTGAAAACAAGAAGATTGTTGTTAAAAAGCAGGAATTAAAAACACCTTGTCACTAAAAACAAACTGCAGCTACAAAGAGAAGCAAAAAATCATTCATTCATATTTGAATGAGTGAATGAATGAATGAATGAATGAATGAATGAATGGAAAGACAAAATATATATGAAAAAAGACAGAAGATCAGTAATTAATAAATAAATAAAGGACAATAAAGGGATTTAAACTAATAGGATCATTTAAATTATCAATGCATTTTTTAATTTCAAGGAAAATTATTTTTATGCTGATGTTCTGAAAACATGACAACAATAAGAACCTGATTGAAATACAAAATTGACTGAAAATGAGGAAACACTTTGAATCTACGTTGCTGCCAACCTTCAAAATAAAACAGGAAGTGAAGGTAGAAAATAAGCAGAACAAGCAGAATGAACAGAACTGAATGTGGACCGCTGCTTCAGATGATGGTAGACAGGAGGTGATGAAGAGCAAAGAGCCTCACTGCAGAAACACAGCATCAGCATAATGAATGTGTGTGTGTGTGTGTGTGTGTGTGTGTGTGTGCGCTGCTTTGCATATCTGAAGGCTTTACAGGGAGCGCTGATTTAATGCTTAGGAACATTTTCCATCACTAACAAGGGAACTCAGCAAGATTTAAAGAACAATGGCTGCAGAAGAGGAGGAGGAGGAGGAGTGTCTGTGGTTACTAAGCAACAGCGGATGAGGAAGAGTGAGGACGGAGACACAGTGCAGACTCAGCAGATTGCAGCGTTTTCCTCTTACCGTTCCTCCAGCGGTTCAGTTCAGCCTCCAGCCTCTGGATGGCGCTCTTCAGGCTCTTGTTCTTCTCCTTCTCCTTCTCGAATTTCTTCTTCCACTCCTCGGCGGTCAGCTCCAGGTTGACACACACCGTGTTCTTGATGGTCTTCGCCCTGAATCCAGACAAGAGAGCAACCATCAGTCCATCACAACATCTGGAGGGTCCGAATGTTTTGAAATGATCTGAAACACTGCAGGCGAATATACATGACAACTGTCACGCATGGTGGTGGCAGTATCATGATGTGGAGCTGTTTACACTCCCAATTCATTGCAGAAAGAGGACACAATAAAAAAAGGGAGGATCACTTTTAAATCCCCCAACTTTACTTCAAATCAACATCTACACCTGAGGTGTCCAAACTGTGGTCTGAGGGCCATTTGAGGCCCCTGAAATGATATTTATCGGCCTCCAGCACCAGCAACAAGAATGCAGCAAATGGTTTCTGGATGGTAAGTCAACAACAAAACACTTGTCTTTTCCAGCAGCCATTGTACAGAGGTAAAACCAAATGTGTTGAAGCTCAGCTTGGGTTGCTAGGTAACAGGCAGTGCCTGCTAATTTGTGACGTTATATTCTGGAGGTGTTTAGTATGACTCATTTTCCGTACACCAAAAAAAACCATTACCATTTTGTTTTTTGCAGCGTTTGGACTTTTCTTAGAAGCAGCTGAGATCCAAACTGTTTTTCCTCTAGCTGTCTCTCCAGAGAAGAAGTGAGGAGTACCTCTGTCCAAACATGAGCGTGGATTTGGTCTCGGCCTCGTTGTAGACGGACGGCGAGCAGCAGATGATGATGGTGGTGCGGCAGTTTCCTCCCAGGGAGTCCTGCAGGATCCGGGTCATCTTGCTGTCTCTGTACGGAACGTGGCTTTTCTGGGGGAACCGGGACCAGATCAACCATCTGCATCACGCTCCATCAGATCCTCAGGGAGAACCAACTCACCGTTCCCTCAGCCAGAGCCGAGATGACGTTCCCCAACGCCGACAGAGATTTGTTGATGTTTTTCGCCTCGTCCAGCACCGACCCCTCTGCTCCGGTCTTGCTGACCTGTCAAACATTCGGACTTTATGAATCACGCAGCTCAGCAGAGGAATGCGGCCTCGTTAATCTCAGACTGACCTTCTCGCTGCCGGCCAGATCCACCAGGTACAGCTTCCCCGACAGTTTCTTCTCCGTTTCGACGTTTTCCTGCTTGATGTTGATCAGGAAGATGCTGTGGCTGCGAGAGCTGTGTTCATTCATGTCTGGAGCACAAAACAGAAAATCAGTCTGCTCAGGTGATCATTCATTCATAAACCATCTTCTGCTCATTTTATGTAACTGAAATCCCTTTTAAATAATCCAACACCACAGAGGTGGTGATGACAGATGATAAAAAACAATTAAAAGATCGTTTAAATCCATTTTCTGCAGCAGTTGCACATATAATCATTTTACCAGATTGTGATTTTTGGTGAGAAAAACTAGATTTCTCACCAAAGATTTCTCTTTGGTGAGATTTCTCACACCGTCTGATTTTACTCCATCCAACAACGTAATAAAGATATTTAGCAGGAAAAATAAACCTTCACAGGAAACTTTTTACCAGAAAAAATCTGTTTTTGAACAAGATTTTTGATGTCTTTATGGAAATATAATTTCTAAACTGAATATTTTTTTTGCAAAAAATCTATTCTTTAAATGCTCTCAGGGTTATTGCCCCCTACTGGCCAAAAGTAGGTAATATCCACAGTATAGCAGCTCAAACTGAGAGCAAAGTGTTATTTGTCAAAATGATATCAATAAAGAAATGCAACAATTAAAAAAACTCAGAAACTTAAAAAGTTAATGGTGGTTACAGAACTAGACTTCAGTATAAAACAAAAACTGGTAAACCTGCAGCAGGAACGAAACATGTCTTAGACTTGTTCTACATATTTTATATTTTTGTAAAAAGTTATAATTGAATAAATGTGATAAAGATGTTATAAATAAATATGTTTACGTACTTGTCACTGCCACGTGCCGATTGGCCTTTCCCTCGTCGATGACGTCCATCACTTCCTCAGGACTGGACACGAAGCGCTCAGTGCAGCCCTGAACCAGAGAGGAGGAGGAGCAACAGCATTAAAAATAAAAACAGCATTAAAAATAAAAACAGCTAAGATATGTTGGTGTCCAACCAGATCTGACCCTCAGTGAAGAACTCGTCTTACTGACCTTCACATAGGGAACCCTGTTCTTGTCTTCATGCACAGCGAGGTTCGTCTTCGACACTGAAAACAAAACAAAGATCTAAAACTCAGCTGGTGCTTGAATTAATAAAGATCCTTAATAAAATGTGGAATGAATGAGACTCACCGTCCAGCAGGTCTCTGATTTTATCCAGGTAGATTTCAAAATAAGAAACCTGCAGAGAGAACATGCATATTTAGAGTCTTACTGAGAATTTAATCATTTCATTATTATTGTAATAAGTTATTATTATTATTAACAACATAACTTTATTTTTATTGTCATTTATATTGTTGACAAGTTATTATAAAAATAATATAACAATAACAGCAATATTATAATATTGTAATATTTATAACATATCAATAATCTAATGATTATAACTTATTAAAATAATAATTTTGTAGCATTTACTTACAAAATATATATTATGTAATAATACACAAATGAAATAAATAATAATAATTAAGATATGTTTTAACTTATTTTTCTAGAATTTTTTTACGTACATTTTGTCTCATCTATTATTTTTTAAATAACTCAGATTAAAAATAGGATTTTTAAATAGTTTTCTATGAGTTTATGGTTCTAAACTAAAGCATAAATATATTTTAAGTCTTTCTACATAATTTCTTACTTTATTTTTTTATTGTGCAGATGAACAACATGCTGCTCTCTTTACCTTGATGTGAAACTCCAGGTTCTCGTCCATGGAGTAGATGTGGTCAAAGATGTCCTGCGCGATGCGAGGGATGATTCCCATCAGCTGCGGGTCGTGCAGTTTCCCCTGAACGAAACAAACTTTGACTCATTTTTGTAAGAATTCAATGACAAAACAAAAAGCCACAGATCTACGACGTTGTATAAGAGATAGAAGATTCAATTTAGGCCAAAACTTTTTGGATTAAAGTTCAAAATTTGCTAGAAAATACTAACATTTTGAGACTTTTGGAACTCTTGAAAATTTCTTTATTTTCTAACAAATTTTCAACTTCTCACACTCAGACATGTCCAAATGTTTGAAAGTAAATTTCTGAGACTAATCTCAAAATTTCATTATCTCTTTATTGCAAATTTCTGACCTTTCAAACTCAGATGTTTCTGTTTTTTTTATAGAAAATTTCTGAGCTTTTTCTAGGAAATGTTCTACTTTTCAACTCAGAATTATTTTAGGTTTTTGGAAATGTTCTCATTTTTTAAATCTGCGATGGTCCTTGAACCCCGTCATATGGATCAGATCAGATCATTCTGTTTCTGGGGATTAAACAACTCCATTTGGAATAATTTCTACTCATAAAATCAGTTTCTGTAGAAAGACAATATTTGACCTTCATGTTTTATCCAGAGGCTTGTCTGTCTTTAGACTCTAACTCTCCTAAACTCTGTTACACAATCCTCTAATCCTCACACTGTGGATTACAGTTCACAACAAAACTCCTGATTCATTGCTTGAGCCACTGGCTGAGCGTGACCTCTGACCTCCATGGTGTGGGTCTTTCCAGAAGACGTCTGTCCGTAAGCGAAGATGGTCCCGTTGTATCCACCCAGCACATCTAGAGTGAAACAAAGATGTTGGAAACTTCATAGTACAAGCCAGAAATGATGTTCAAAAATGATGTTTGGAGGAGGAATGAGATAAAACTAGAACATGAATAATTTCTCAAAACTGCAGTTTATTTACTTTTTTCTTGTGATGTTTTCTAGGAATAAAGACAAAGCTGCTGACTGCACTCAAAAAACACCAAATATTACCAAGTATTTTCACTAGTGTCTAGTGAAAATATATTAGTACAGTTGAAATAAGATAAAACTAACTTACAAGTAACTTTTCAACAAAATACAGGAGCTTGTTTTAAGTCAATAATTCCCTAATATTGATAAAAAGTACCAGTTCCACAGGCAGGACATTGGAAAAATATTGATTTATTAATGAAATCATCTGTACTGTTATTTTTATCAATATTAAGAAATTACTGGCTTAAAACAAGCTCATATGGGTTGTTGAAAAGATTCTTGTGTCAGTTTTATGTCATTTCAAGTGACTAAGATGTTTCTATCAGAAAGAAAACAAAAATACTTTGTGTTTTTACAGTGTGTTCTTGTAATGTTATTGTTTTATTTTTAATTATGGCCCTAATACTCTGCTGTACCTTTTCAGTTTTGTGGGAAAGAATGAAAACATGACCATAAAAGAGTGTATAATATAATATTTAAATGAAAGTGACAAGTAAAAAGAATAGAAATATCTTCCTGTGTTTGTAATAAAAACGTTTCCAGCCATGTTACCTTTGACGATCTGTTTGGCACATTGATCGTAAACTTGCTCCTGTGTCGTGTTTGGTGGCAGAACGCGGTCGAACACGTACGGCTTGCCCTGTTTCAAAACAAAACGGATCAAAAACAACAAGTCAGGATCGGTTTCTCATCTTTAGATGAGCCAATAAAACTTTAACTTTTATGTATTTAATGAATTTCTGGGATGAATTCAGTCATCTTAGACGTAAAAAGCTGAAAAAAGCTAATATGCTGCCTGATTGTTGGAAAAAATGTTTTTTAAATGCAACTGTCCCCAAAAAATGACTTCAAATGAACCTTTGGGGATTTGTGATGCGGCCATCCATCATTCCTCCGGCTTTATCTCAGGGGAAACGTTTGATTGGTGCATAAATCTCCTCTCAGCATTTAAAGGCAGCTGCAGCAGCACTCAGTCTTAAAATACAGCAGAGAAACTCCTGACATAAACTGGATCTGCTGCTCGTCTGATTGATGGCAGGAAGCTGTTTGATCAAATATGCAGCAGAGCTGCTCCGGTTTCTGAGGCCTTTAGTCTGACCGGCTGCAATAAAGAACATTTAAAACTAAGGCCCAAAACTTTAATCACATTTAGAGGCTA
Source organism: Brachyrhaphis roseni (assembly GCA_903066815.1). NCBI lineage: Eukaryota > Metazoa > Chordata > Actinopteri > Cyprinodontiformes > Poeciliidae > Brachyrhaphis > Brachyrhaphis roseni. Next base: position 7,174 of record CAEFZY010061711.1, read on the forward strand.
TGCTTTTGTTGTAAACATATGGAGAGAAATTTGTTACAATTTCATTTCAATTTTAAATTTGAAAAGAAAAAAAAAGAATCAAAAAAATTAAACATTGAAAAACCTTGTAACTAAAAAATATGTGTACAGTAGTTGAACCTAGATTTATGCAGTTTGATATTTTTTCAGATTTTATTTTATCTAAATGATCTTTTTCAAATTATTTTCAATGTTTTTTTAATTGTTTAGTTTTTTCTGATTTTATTTTTTGAAACATTTTCTCTGCTTCCAATAATATAGGAATAAATTTATCTCCATATAAACAAACTTCCTCCAGTTCATATAGAAGAAAAAACTTTATAATTTATGGTAATAATTGAATCTCAAATGAAAATAAGTCAACATAAAACTGAAATTTACTTATTGATACAAAAAATATCTGGACTTAAAAAACTGCACAATTTATTTACTTCATGAAGAAGATAAAGACCCATAATGATAAATATTGAAGCATTAAATATAAAGAAACCATTTTTGATGAAAGAAGTTTCATAAATCCAATGTTGATCAGGGCCCCAGATAATCTAGCACCGCCTCTGGAGACAATTCTTTCATTTCTATGTTTGAAGCAAATTTAAATGAAAATCTTTGCTCATAATTATTCGCTCCAGACTGATCCTAAAATCAGACCTGAAATGTGAGAACATCTGGTATGAAAATGAACCTTTAACGCTGATTATTATTCATTATTATCCCGCAGAGGCCAGTTTACTCTTTGTATTCAATTAGATTTCCCTTCACATTTGCATATTTACTATTCCATTATTTCTATATTTCTGCATAAAGCGCGTATTTCTCCCTTTCATGCATCATTTCTAAGGCTATTGCGCATTTCCCTCCTGCGTCAGTCAGACTCACGGTTATCACCACGGTGTCGTCCTCCTTAAACTTGGGGATGTATTTGTCTCCTCTGGTGATTTCGGCCTCGTTCAGGGGCCTGAAGCGGCACATCACCTTCACCCCGCACTCTGCTGCATCCGCCATGGCTGCTGCTGCTGCTGCTGCTGCTGCAGGGCCGTTCACAGACAAAACAAGAGCCTGACGCGAATTACTAAAGGCTGGAATCAGATGATGATTCCATGAAGTTTAGAGTTGAGCTCAGCAGCGCCGAGTTTCCTTATCTGCGCCATGTTCAGGCGGGACGAGCCGCAGCGCTGCGTCCCGATGCGGAGCTCGCAGCTCGGTGTGAGGAGCCTCCTGCTGCTCTGCAGCCGGCCGGACAGGAGGAGGAGGAGGAGGAGGAGGAGGAAGAGCGGGGGGAGTCAGGGGAGCATCAGCCAGCAGAGCCGCATCGTCCTGGACCGATGAGGAGACCAGTGCGCGCTCCCGAACGGTGCCGCGGCGCGCATGTCTGGCGGAGACGCTTGAACGAGAACACGCACACACACACACACACACCCCTACACACACACATACCACACAGCATACTGCCTCTGTTATCTTTAACACTTAAGTTAAACATTTTTACAGCAACACATTTCCTGCTGCATTAATTTAAAAATGATAAAACCTGCTTTATTCTATATTTAGCATGCAGATTTTATTAAGAGCTCTGTATTAAATGGACTGATAATACTGTCTAATACTGTAATATATTCATATAATATATTCAATAACCTATAGGTTATTTAAACTGACAGGTTTTGTTTTTCTTAAACTAAAAGTGAAGCATTGCTCCAGATAATCAGGTTTAAACTCCAAAGCTTCACAAAAACAAACATCATCATGATGATGTTGCCACTAACAGTTACTATTAGGTTTAAAAAGCTCAACTTTACTTTACTGATTTGTATTTATTCAAGTCTTAGATCATGATAGATTCTCTCCTAGAAGAAACCAATGAATTTAACCAACTTTAAGTAAAAAGCTTTTTATGACTCATATAAATAATCTAATTTTCAGCAGATATTATTAAAGAGTTTAAATCCATGCAAGTCGTTTTACTTTGGTAAATATCTGCAGATCAGTTGGACGTGCTTCCTTTTGTACCCACTAGAGGGCAGTGTAACACAAAAAAACGAGTTTTATTCAGCTGCAAAAGAATCCAATTGAGAAAAAATACAATAAAATCCACAACAGTGAAGTAAGAGTGAACATGTTTTTAATATCTTAAACATCTGTGCAACATTATTCAAAATGTTACATCACTGCATGACCTGTAATGTTTCACAATATTTACAAAAAAATGCTGCTTACATCAAACCATTAAAAAAAAAAAAAATCCAAACAATCTGAAAATAATGGACTCTGACACACTATTCCTAACCCACATTAATGCAGAAAGGAAAGAAATAAACAAGAGCAACCAAGTGCACACGGTACTTCACGCAGGTCTATTCTTTTTGTAAAGTATATATTAGTGAGAAAATATATACTTAATTACAAGCCGAAGAGAAAGAAAATACTGACAGAAGAGGAAAAAAACACTGGGAAATAAAAAATGACACTCACACCTCAACACAGAATCACAGGCGAAAAATGTTTCCTATGTTTGACCACGGAGAACGTGGATGTGGCAGAACATGGGTTCCTGACATTGCACTCAAAAAATTATAAAATAAAACTTAAAATCAGGGCAGAAGAGCAGAATGAACTTTACCGAAAGAGTTGATGTGTTTAGAAGATTTGAATCGGGCAGTAGTGAGTGACCACACGTAGAATTAAATTAAATAAACTACAAACTAACTCCTTCAAGCAAAGAAAAAATAAAATGACTGGAAAAATTTGTGACATTTTCTTGTAGTGCTTAATATTTTATTATCTGGATACAGATATGTTATATTGTAGTGATTCAATAAACAGGCTCAAAACGATAAGTATTTTTTAAAATGGGGATTATTCCAGTGCTAAACAATATGTTGTTCTGTTTCCACTGATGGAAACCAAGAAAAACAAAACAACTTTTGGGTTAAATAAAAGAAAAATCAAAGAGCAAAGCTTAAAAGTCCCAATTTAGTCTTTTAATCATCTTAATAAGAGTCATGATCACTATTTTATAAATCCAGGTTGAAATTTCATAATTCCTGTTTGCACAGCTCTTCAGAAACATGAGTTTTTGGTGTTTATGACTCCTGTTTATAGAAATTATAGAAGGTTTTCATAACAGTTTTTAAACTGCCGTTTAACAACCTTTATAAGTTAAATTGGTTGAAATGAGGACATCAGTTTGAAGGGTTGAAGAGTCACAAACAACCACTGTGATCATTTAATCGGATGAGAATTCAATATTTGTTTTAAAAAGAGAAGATTTTCATGATTAGAGCAGCTGGAACTGCTTTGGTCAGAAGAAACACCTGAAGTTGTAACAAGTGTGGAGTGTCTATAAAACTACAGAGTAAAGAGAAGTTTGAATAGAAAAGGAAAGTAAGCAGATGAAAGGAGAGCAGAGCACTAACGGTTGCAGAAGATGCTGTTGATCCATCGCTTGGTTTATTGCACTTGATCATTCGGTAGCGATTTCAGGTTATTGATCAGGAGGAGCAGCAGTTTGATGCAGCGTTTCCGATACTGTTAGTATAGTAGTGTTAAAACTGCATTTAATACCTCCTTGTCTGCATTTTAAGAGGTTAATATTCATAAATAACATGGATTTTATAGCAAAACACCCCATGAAACAACGTGTAACAAAACGAGGAATCTGAGCGCCAAACTTCTTAAATAAAAACGGGACACATGATCTATTGTTCACCTGTTAAAAAACAGAAAAAAACAGACATATACACATATAAGGCTTTAGTTCTCAACTCTTGGTAGTATTATTGCCATCTAGCATATTTGTAAAGCTTAAAATAAATATGGAGTACTGTACATAAATAATTTACATCAACAAGCAACAAAAACAGAAACAAAAAGGCCTCTAAATAAGAAAAATGCTTCTGTCAAGTTAGTGTTTCCTTTCATGATCTAAACTCTGAGGTTGGTTAGTCCACCTAAAGCTATAGTTGTGGCAAAAGAAACTAAAATACTGTACACACAAGCATGAGAACAATCGAATCAGAGACGACGGCTGAAATCTCAAAGGAAAAATCCACCCAAACGTGTGAAACTGAAACCGTTTGAGAGAAATGAAGTTTTACTGTTGCATTCAGGTGGATTATTCCTTCTTAAAAGCGCCTCGCCGGATTCCTAAACATGATGGTTTTCCTGTCCTGGATGAAGCTGGTGGAGGAAAATAAACACGGAACACTTTCTGCTGGTAAAGTTCATTCTGTTTAGTTTCTAAAAGGACACTGGGCCGATCCTGGACTGAAGAAAAGAAGGAAAACAGCACGACGTACGGTTGATCATATAAAAGCTTTAGGCTGTCATCTTATTCGTCCTGCGCATGCGGCCTGAAGCAGCCGCACGTCTGGATAGAAACCAGGACATTGGTACACTTCTACTGCTTTGTTTTGTACAATAAAAGATAAAATGTGCATTAGGTACGCTTGTACATGACATTGTACAATATTTACATACAATTCTTAATAGCAGGAAATTTCAGGATTATCTATATACATATTGAAAATGTATCAGAAATATTTGGACTGTCTATTTTTCTTAAATATGTAAGGTAATGCTTGTAGCTTTTTTTGTTTATTTTACTATCTTATACTAGAAAAAAATAGTTAATTCAGTGAACTGTAGACAAATTGCAACTGTTTTTAATGTTTTTTTTTGTATTTTTCTTATTTGTCTCTCTACAGTTAAAACTGTATTGGTGATTGGAGTTTCCAGCACCTTCTGTGGTCAGTCAGAGTCAAGTTGGAACAAGGTTTGTACCACTGAAAGTCCATGTGTAGCACCTGTTGAAGAGCTCAGAGCGCCCCGTCCAGGACGTTCTTGGGCCGGACACATTCAATGTTATCTGGATATTTTCCTCCTCTTGGGTTTGGGGAGCATCAGCTCACGTTCCCTCGATGGGAGCTGGAGACGGAGGAAATGTTCAGACGCATTTTATACAAGACACAGCATTTCTGTCATAACATGTCTGGATTGTGGCACCGACTGCAGGTTTCTGGATGATTAGTGATCTTTAGAAAGCTTCATGCTGATTCTTTGTAGTCTGGAAAGTCAACAAGTTGTCAACAATGCAGTGACTATTGTTGACCTGTTGGGTCATGCTGTCTTATGCAGCAACGCAAAAAAGAGTATGAAATAAATTTGCTTCATAAAAATCTGCCAATTAAAAAAAACAACATCTTATTGAGTGAACAAACTTGTTCATTTGTGATTTTATTTGTGTTTCTTCATGAATAGAAACACTGCAATTGTAAAAATCTTTTTCTCTTTAAGATGAGTGGAATATTGGTAAAGTTTTATAACAGCCAGTGAATCTCTTTAGATCAGAGCATGATGGGAGATCTGTGTTGCTTCATGCTGTCAGGTTGCAGCTAATTTAAAAAGTTTCAGTTTGATACCAAAAGATTTTCCCTCAATAAACAAAATCATCATTTCAAAACTGTTAAATTGTTATATTTTAACATTAACTGATGACCTGAAACACGTTTGTGTGTAAAACTGAAGAACTGGGTTGAAGATACTCACTGTGCCTGACATTTTGTCGAGCTCGCTCATGGCCTCATGGAGAGCAACTTGCAGGGGGTTGCTCAGCTTGGGTCTGCAGGGAAACAGTTTATTTTATCGTTACCATAGAAACCAACAACAGCAGAGCTCAGTTCACTGTAATGTCTGAGGAGCTTCTTACTTCAGGCCTCGCTTGGCGGCTCGGTCAAGTGCCTCCAAGTCATGGGTTAGTGTTTTTAGTTTCTCCGGCTCCACCTGCAGGGTCAAAGGTCAAACTTTAGGTCAGATAAGGGCTGCAATTAATAACTATATTAGTAATCAATTATTCTGACTAAATTGGATTTAAGCCTTTTTTATACAATAAAAGATGCAAACAAATAATTCTATTCCTTTTTTAAATAAAAAAATGTTTTGGCCTAAATCTAGTGATTAGTTTTTAGATTAACAGATTAATAAGTGAACAAAAGGTGATTAAATTTTTTTAATAAATGTTTTATATAAAAAAATACAGTATTTTATTTTTTTAGAATTTGAGCCAGGTGAAACTAAAACCTCTACTTGTGGAATTGATTATTGTGACAATTAATCAGTCAAAAGAATTGGCAAATTCTGAAGATTTTTCATTTAAGCCTTTTCTATATACTGTGAGAAATATGTCAAAATATACTTTTTAAAATGAGATAATAAGCAACAACATGAGAAAAGTTCAGCCCTTTCTCTTTGATTTATCAATTCAATATTGATTTTAGTTGATTAATGACTGAGCAAAAGATTCTTAGTGTCAGAATTTATATTTTACATCATTTGAACCAGATGAACCAACATTTCTGGGTAAAACATTTACAAACGTATTCTTTAATCTTAAATGCAAAGTGTATATAGTTTTTGAATATGTTCTTTCAGCAGACGACCTCTTATTGAGTCTGTCACTCCAGATATTAATCGTTTAGTAGATTAGTTGACAGTTATTCAATAATCAATTAATCCTGGTTAATCGTTTCAATAAACATGTGCAGGAAGTAGTGGGACGCAGCGCCTCACCTTGGCCTGCTCTCGCAGCTGCATTGCGGCGCAGTGCACCTGTTCGTCACCGGCCAGCTTGGCGGGCCAGGGGGGGAAGCCCTTCAGCTGGCCCCAGACCAGCTCCCCCATGTTGAAGGTTCTGGAGCGGTAGTGGAGGAGCTCGGACGAGGGCGAGTCGGGCTGCCGCAGGTCCTCCTCGCTGCTCAGGCTCTTGGTGTCTGAGGGGCTGGGCGCCATGCCGTTGAAGTGGCCGTTGTAGTGGCTGTAGTCCTTGGGCGTGGCCAGGGGCCCCTCTAGGCTGGTGGAGGAGCCCGGCGACTGGTCGTCCCCTGTCAGCTCCTGTCGCGGGGGGCCCAGGACTTCCCCGTAAGCCCTGGCGTTGAAGTGAGGCGTGGCGCCGTTGATGTGGGCGCACCGCTCCACCGTTTGTTCCAGACGCTCCTTGTAGTTGGCGGGGGTCCGGTTGCAGTTGTTGAACCGGTCGAAGAAGGTTTTGTCGTGGGGAACGGCCAGCCCGTGGTCGTTGGAGCCCTCGGCGGGGCAGGGCGGCGCCGGGGCCAGGCTGGCAGGCCTCTCCATCAGAGGACTACTTCTCACTTGGGTAGAGCACTCCAGGAACTCCTCCCCTCCCCAGGCGTTGTTGCTCTGCGCCTCAAATCCTGCGCCGTGTGGCGCCTCTCCGTCCCACTGGCCCCTTGGTGTTCCCCGGCCGGGGGAGCGGAAGTAGTCGTTGGGTTCTGGACCGTCTGGCGTGCTCTTCCCAGCATCCATGTTCTTCTGTCCGCGCCCTGACCTGGCCTGCCGCGGCCGGTCTCCGTCCTGGTGCCCGTGCAGGACGGCGCTGACCGCCTGGGGGAGGTTGACGGGTTCCCCCACGTTGGCAGTGAAGGCACTCATGGCACTGAGGGCGGGCACCGGGCTGGCCTGCGTGGTGCCGCTCACCGTGGTGGTGATGGTGACATGCATGCCCTTACTGGCGGCGTCCACTACCGCTCTGTAGATGGCGTCCACCACCTCCGGCCCGCCGCCGGCGCCCCGCTCAGAGCCTGCCGGGAGCCCATCGCTCTGCTGCTCCTCCACAAACTGAGGGTGGGGCAACATTCCCTGCTGAGGAGACACAAAAAACAACATGATGCACCGATACAATATCAATATCTGTATTGGATATATCAGATGAGACTTTGCCTGATCCATAAAGTCAGATCTATTGAGTCTAATTCTAAGCTTTGACTGAATAGAGAGAAAAGTTTGGTTTTCTCACATTATTAAAGTCCATAAAACACTATATTCATAAAATACAACATGAAAATAATAAAATGTGTGACACACTAATCTTCCAGGAACAGAGAAATATTCAAACAGAAGAACTTAAAACTTAAAGAACTTATCAAGTGTTTATATTTCTAATCAGAACCACATGAAGTGTGTTTTACATCCCAGTTTGGACTCAGTTTTGACTGTTTCACTTTCCCGTTCTGGGATCCCGCCGCCATCTTTAATTCTCTATCAACTGGTTTTGCTTAAGAATGACCAGCAGTGCCCTCTGATGGATGGAGGCCAAACTACAATACTAAAACAAGTTCGAAGTGGAAGTTATTACTAATCATTTGGAAGAAATTTTAATCTGTTAAACCATTAACTGTAAAAATAATAACAGAATCAAAATCTACCTGGTAGTTCGGATAGAGGCAGGCCATGGAGCCGCCGTTGCTGCCGCCATCTTTGTAGTGTTGGTTGTCAGAGAAGTGCTGCTGCCCCTGGTAGGCTGGGTGAGAGGAAACCGCCTGTGGCATTCGCTGGTGGACCTGCTGTTGGTACATCTGAGCTCCACCAGCGTTCACATGAGGCTGCATGGTGGCCATGCCAATGCCTGAAAAACCATAGAGGGGATACGATTCATCAACAGAGCCCAGTTCACATTAGCTTTAATGTTTTAGTGAATAATCTCTCTGTGGAGTAACAGAAATGTTGCTTCTCTAAGATCACTGTTGCTGTGTTTTAGCTCTGGTTAAGCAGTTTTCTGCGATTAAGCGATTTCATCCAAAAACAGATCCTTTCATTCTATAAGTGATGCTAACTCCCACCTGCAGGTGGCAGTATTTGTTACTTCTACAAAACTGCTGTTACTTGTTACAAAAATCAAACTATTCAAGTTCTGTTTGTGTGTCTAATCTGTCTGCTTGGTAGTTTTTCTCCTATTTTATATGTAGATTTTGGAAGAGGTCTACAGTAGCACCACAAAATCAATTACTTTAATTGGAAAACAATAAATAAATGACAAAAATGCTGGAGGTATTCAAAAATATCAGCCTGAGCAACAAACTGATAAATGTCCTGGTTTTATACGAGTTAAAGCTTTAACCTGTTAACATCCACCCGCCAGAAGCCGCCAGAAGCTTATGCACAATTGTTTTACATTCCGAAATGCCAATGGTCACAAAAATAGTATACTAACTCCCACAT
>CAEFZY010061712.1:0-28034 GCA_903066815.1 Brachyrhaphis roseni
GGGAAACGGCGATATAGGGCGCAAAGCAATAAAAATATCATTACATATTTCGCAAAGGTTTTTGTTTATATTTTTTTAAAAATGTAACTAAATTTGTAATTCTTAATATTTTCGGAAGTAACTGTAACTGAATTACATATTTTCTCATTGTAACTGTAACGAATTACAGTTACTCTTTTTCTGTAATTAAATAACGTAACGTCGTTACATGTAATCCGTTACTCCCCAACACTGTTTATATGAATGGTTGTGATTATTTTGAGAGATTTGTAATAATTTGGAACTAGTCCCACTCTAAATAACCATCATGTGTGTGTCAAACTTGTGTGCAAAATCCCAGAATACCTTGCTGGTGTGTTGGTGTGTCAATCAGGACAGACAAGTTCCTTTCTTCTGCTGACATTCATTAGTGACCTCAGTCTCCTCAGACCACCTTTTCTAAAAATGGCCAAACAAAAGATGGTAAAATAAGCTTTCCACACAGGTAGGAAACAAGCTATATGTTCACAATGATAAAAGACAGACCTGTTTGTTTTGTGTGAACAGAATATATTGGATTTGGGTTACAATTTGATAAAGTCTTCAATTTTGATCCACTGTGCATTTGAGGGATTAGAAAGTTAGTTACAATAGGCAGGATTCTGATGTCTAGTAACTTATATTAAAAAATACTCAATTCATACACATCAGATATGTTTCTTTAAACTGTTTTGCACATGCAGAAATATAGCTCTCAAAGAACTACACGTTTTATATTATAGAGCCAAAAAATATCGGCACCGGCTTTGCAGGAAATCAGTTATTTCAAAACACAGTTTTCCAATGCAATAAAATGTTTTCAAGACATGCCTCTCTAAAACAGAAACGCAATCACCACATTGGATTTTATGTCAATGTTTTCATATCTCATTGTGGTGCTATTTGACCATGTGAGCAAAACAGAGATAAAATGTAGCGAAAAATGAAATTTTCAGATGCTTCCATACACCGCAGTTTTCACAGTTTTTGACATGTAAAGTAATTTTCCATTTCGGCAAATTAAACTCACGTTCAGATTCGCTGTAGCTACTTTTTGGGGGGTTAGTCTCTGTTTCATGCATTAATACAAACGTTTGTAGTTTCATCACCAATTTCCAGGAAATTTTGACTGCACACTTGCCTACTTCTTGCTGTTACTGTCTCATGCTTTTCTACAATTTTCTAAGTAAAGATTGCAAATAAAAGAAGAAGATCCAACATTACAGCTGCAACAATTGTACTTACAGTGAACTCTAATCCCATCCAGCACAAATAAAATTATTTTGGCCAACCCAACATTAATAATGTTTAATAATAATAATTAAAAAAAAGAAATTCATTATGTTTCTTCTAGAGGGCTTCTCCGTATCTGAAAAGCAATTTTTCACCTGAGGAAAAATGACAAGATATTCTAAATTCACATAAAATTTGCTACAGCAGAACTATCTCCTTTGTTCAGCAGTGAGCACCGAGCCAGATTACGATCCCATGTATAAATCAACCTGCTGCGACTCAACCTGGACACACTGCCTGGATTCACCTTCTGCATACTTATAGGGCCATCTTCTCAGCGCTCACAAAATGAAAGAATAAACCGAATGACAGTGAGGAGGAAAAATCCTGATGACTCAAAAAAAAAAAAAAAAATCCTTCTCTGCCAGCTGTGAGAGCTGTCAGAACAACAATGTAATAATCTGATTTTGAAGCTGTTGACCACTGATAACAGAACTGGGATCATTCTACTGGGATTGCCATCTAATTTTCCCTTTGGATGATGGATACATGTTTGAGTGCACATGCCTTTGTGAATTCATTTTAGTGGTTTATTCATTCTTATAATACGTTTGAACAGACATCAACAATGAAACAACACTACCAATGAGACTTTATGAGCTTCTCCATGTGTCAATAGTGCTTTCTGTAATATAATCACCTGAGGATATATCTCTGTTTTCAGTCTCAGTGTTTAGCTGTCCATGAGCTTTTACCCTTTCCAGATGCTAACCCAAAAGAAGGTTAAAAAAATCCAGGACTCACTATTTTTTAAATTTTCAAATCTTTTGATTATTATTATTATTTATTTTAATGGGCAAAATAATAAGCTGGCTGTGACTAGATCCTCCTGATGGCAGTTTTAGTGTCAATGAACGTCAATCATGATTGACAACTCTGAACTGTCTCCTACGATGATCGTCATCAGAGCCAACCAGAATGCCTCAGACCAGCGAAGATATTTCTACTGAGTGAAACTAAAAATAAGATTGGCGGATCAAAATGTTAGGGCTTACGGTGCTTAGAGAAGCAGAATACCCAAACAGATGAAACTTACTTTCTTTTTCCCGGATGCAAGCTCACTGTCTGATCTCAGACAAAAAGATCTGAAAATTATTCCTTTGATCATTTTAATTGGGGTGTCACAAATAATTTCTTTACTTTTTATCTAATTTTTCATCCCTCAAAACAGTAAATAATTTGAAGACATAAAGGTCAAAGGGTTGTCTTACTCAAAGAGAGATGAAACACTAAGCTCAATGCCGGTTTAGGACGGGTTTAATAGTATTTTTCACCAAATAGTGATCCATAATGCAGTAATGTGTTGATATTTATAATTTTTTTTAGCAATTTTGTCAAAATTTTTTACTTTTGTTCATTTAATGTTATTTCTCTTTTGTCTTTGTCTGAGTAAAAAGAAAATATTTTCAGGAGAAACACCTTTAAAGCTCTTCAACCACTGCAAAAAGTTTCTACCTTCAAATCGAGGAAATTTTCCCATTTCATGCTTTTCTCCTTTCTTCAGTCTAGTCTAAAATGCACGTCACGCTAAATAGAGTTTTTAAAATTGTCCTCATGTCTGACTTAGCCCTGTCCCACTCTACTTGACCAGTGTGTAAACAGCGTTTTGCCCTTTGACCACCAGACAGGCACTCGGTGGTCATCTTCAGTGTTGCAGAGCAAAAATTTATTACAAACAGTGGCAAAAAACAGCTCTGATGAGGATTTCTAAAGATTATTAAAGTAAGACAACTCAGAAAGTTGTTACTGTGATGTATTGCCATATAAATGAGAGCTGAGCGCTGGTGAAGCTTCTTCCTAATAACGCCGAGACCTTTCGAAGCAGCAGGATTTTTTGTAGCTCTCTCGCTTTCAGATTTTACATGCCAAGAGTCAAGTGTTGCTGCCCGACACATTGTGATTGATTACCCCTCTGCCATCTTATTCATTATGGATCTACCACTGCCTGCACCTGAATAGTAATGACCCTGATAAACAATTAAAATCTCTATTTGTAGCAAGTGCGCTACACACGTGGGCAGCAAGGGTGAAGGTTACATTAGGCCTGCTAATTAAGGCAGAACACTATTAACTAATGTATATGATTAACCTCTTTCTTTCTCTTGTTTAACCAACCCTGTAGTCTAATATAGTTTAATTTTTAATTATGCTGTGCAGCCTTCATGTGTCTCACCTGGCTCATAGGAGAAAGAATAACAATGGCCGCCACACTTGCCAAGAAGAAACTCGTGGGAGATGATCATCACTTTAGTGACACACACTCCGTGTCAAGCCTGACTGATGGTCACACTGGAAGAAAATCACTTAAACCAACACAAAGTCCCACAGCAGCTCAGTGTGCAGTTTAAAAAGCAGTTGAATTTTCACAACACACATCTCTTTGCTTTGCAGAGGTTGCTCCTGATAGTTTTGCATTGAGTGATGCAGCTGTTCCAATCCACTGACCTTGATTGCGGAGCAGAAAGGAAGCATTACATCGGATCACCTGGGTCCCAGACCCCAGCGTGAGTCGGGGCCAGTATCTCAACCCAACAGACCCTTTCTGAGTGCTAAGCGGGGACCTGGGGAGAGACTGGGTCTCAGATAACATAATATACACAGCTACTGAGAAGCTCATCCTTCCTTTCGAAGTACCGAATGTCAAGCCTGTCACGCTGTGCAGAAAAGTGGATAGAAAGAAAAATGAGGAGACGCAGGTCACAGGCAAAAAAAAAAGCAAGAAAAAAACGCAGTGGTGCAGAGAGACCACAGCGCCGTGCAGGAGGGATGGAGGATCCTTCTCAGCTTTCAATTAGGAGTCAGTGTCTTTCAGGCGAACCAATTCCCGCACTGAAGCTAGTCCGAGAATTTCATTAAGGTGTGCAGCATCTGTTCTGTACAGTTTCATTAGAGAGGGCTGGGATTTACCAGAGGCTCTCACACAGTCTGAATTACAGTCAGAGAGGGAAAACCTCTTGGACCAACCTCCTGTCAGAAATCCTCTGACATTTTGCAGAGACATAACTGGATTCGAAATCCATTTTGTTTCCTTTGGACTTCGTCTCCGGATCAACCCTGGTGCCTCTAAACTGCAAAGCCGCCCTCTCTGTGAAGTAATTCCTGTCCCCTGTGCGACTGGAAAGCTGCGCAACAGGAAAACAAGAAAGGATGAAACAATCTGAAACTCCCCTGACGGCCAAGCGCTTTTGAAGCTCCCAGAAACTGCCTTGAGGAGGTGTCACAAGCTGGAATGGTGCAGGGAGAAGACAAACAGTACATTGAGTCACATTTATTTCACAAAAAAAATGTACTAAAAATAGCATGGATGATTTATGATTAGCTTGGTTCTGTCTTAATATTTTTGCAACATTGTCACAGCTTTTTATTTTTATCCATCACATTCAATTTTTCATTGCACAATTCTGCCAAGATAAAATTTCTAGATGTTCAGATATCTCTTCAAATTAGATTGTAAAACCTGAAACTCTACAACAAAGTAAATTATTGTTATGACAGACGACCCATCTCCTCGGTTTTAAAGGTCTATGATCGTGATCGTTATAAAACTGATCAATGTAGAAAATCCTCTTTTCTACATTGCCTAAAAGAAATAAGGCTCTCAAAACTAGACTTTTCAGGTGACTGGAAGCTACGATCGATGTAATTAGAGAGTGGTAATCAATCGGATCACTGAGGCACTCTAAGAGAGTCCACTTAGTGAAAAGAAATCATCAATATTGGCCATTCCTACTCTAAAAACCCACCTAAAACTGCAGCAATTACCTAAAACTTTTGCTTTGGCCATTAAAGTACGCTGCAGTGATGGAAACAGCATACTTAAGGCAAAATTTGGCAAAACTCTACAAGCTCATCATGTTTGTAGAGTGCCAACCCAATTCTGCTTTTGGTCTTTTCTGGACCCAAAGGCAGACAGTCAATGAGAAGCTATTTAAATCAAGATCTTGTCAAACACAACAATTACAATTTCTTCCTTCAAGGTCTTAAGGAGCTTGTTTTTAGTTGTTTCTCCGTGTCTAATAGTAGGAGCAAGATGCAGTAGATGCAGATCATAGAAAAATGAAGCTGTGTTTCTCTGGGTTTAATTTCATTGTGCAGGAATTGTGTTGGATGTCAGGCAGGTGGAGATGAGGACTGCAGGCAAGCTGACCTAAGGCGAGGTTCAGGGGTCAGGCATCTGGGGAAGAGAACCAGGAGTCCAGGTGAGCCCTGTGTGTGTTTGTTTGGGGTTTCATGAAAGGATACTGATGGTGCGTGGAGGAGACTCAAGGTTGGACTTAAAAGCACAAATCCATAATTGAAAGCGAATATTTACATGCACCAAATAAAAAGACTAGTACTATTTTTTCCTCACTGTTTAAAGTTAAATCAGATGATCTTCTCTATTTGTCAAATAAAAAATTTCAGAGGGTTGCTTTTTTTTGTAGCTGTCTTTGAATTTAGAAATGTATATACATTTGTTTGTCTTTTAAATTGTATAACTGTAAAGGACAAACCTTTTTGAGTTTGCTTATCCCTGATAATAACCAAGAAAAATCTCTAAAAATCTTCTTGTTAAGTTTTCTGGCAAATACGTAATAATTTTGGTAATTCTAACTAACCGAAAGCAAGAGAAGTTTGACCTGACTTGATTTCAGACAACGAGGGGGAAAAAGTGTATGTCTTTTTATTCTGTGCATGTAAATAACTGATTTCAGCAGTAAATCACAGACAGCAACATAGTAAAATTGGATAGTAAGTTTTACAGCAACCAGAGGAAGAATCTGACAGATCCTCCTGTGCTGACAGCTTGATGAGCAGATG
Organism: Brachyrhaphis roseni; assembly: GCA_903066815.1. Lineage (NCBI taxonomy): Eukaryota > Metazoa > Chordata > Actinopteri > Cyprinodontiformes > Poeciliidae > Brachyrhaphis > Brachyrhaphis roseni. The sequence goes on from CAEFZY010061712.1 coordinate 6,112, forward strand.
AAGGTGAGGTGTAGGCACCGCAGCAGATCTGTCACGCCCACCAAATGAAGGAAAGGACGAAGGAAAGGAGGAAGGAAAAATGCTGGAATATGGAAGGGAAAACATCCTGGGTACAATAAATCTGTAGTTAGTCTCACAATAAAAAAATGTCTTTAAAATGGCTGAATCGAGGCGTTTTATTTAAAGGTTGAGGAGAAACAGGATCTAGAAATTCTGATTAAGTTTTTCAACTCTGAAGGAATAGCTTAGATTGTTTTAACTGGGTTTTTATATTAAAAGTGAGTATCTTACCTTAAGTGGGCAGAAGGATTTTGGTTTTGAGAATCCAAACTTACTGCTAACTGAGAAGTTAACTCCAAAACAGATCTTTGTCATCTCAAAAGAGCTCTAAATTCAAATATTTTATAGGATTTTAAAAAATACTATTTTTTACAGTGAATTGCTTACTGAATTAGTAACACCTTTCTCATGTCTTTTGAGAAAGGTGAACTTGTGCACATTGTTCATTTTCCATCAAAAACCTAATTTTTCAATTAAAATAATTTTACATTTGATTCTGCTCATGAAACATTTCAGTCTTAACTGTTCAAGTCTTTCTTGTACAAAATCTCTGACCAGATTAGAAATAAATCCACATGTGGGCTCTTCATTCTTTCTCTGATATTAAATGAGTTTTCAAACCTGCTGAAATGCAATGAAAGTAAAAGAAAGACCAGCAAGGTGAGCTGTGTTGACAATGATGATGAGACATGTCCTGTTAAATCTAGAGGTTTTACCCTAGAAAAATATTTGTTGCACCTCCAAATAACATTGTCTGCTCAGAATTAGTGCTGAACTGATGACAGAAGGGGAGGAACAGAGTCCAGATGGGACGACTCTAATTTATAATCACAAGTTCCTGCTCAATCCAATCATCACATATTCATCAGCAGTATACCATCCACCACCTCTGTGACGCCCCACATGTACTCAGTATTCTCTCTTTTCGGATTTCAGCAGCTGTCCTTGCTTTTGATATCAAAACATATGCATATCACGTACTGTACACACGCAGAGAGAGAAATAGTGAACTTTCAGAAGTCTTTTTTATTTTGTGCTTTTAAAATTTCATTGGGTTGTTCTGATAAGACCACACAGTCTTCATTTAGGATTTTTTCAGTTTGAATAGCACAGAATTTACCTCTAAATAAACCAGCTGATGTACACTTTAAAGATCATAAACATTTTATGTCATAAAGGTGAATAACAGGTGAGGTCAAAGTGAAATCTAGTATGACCTTTTTGTGAAACTATTCTTTGCACTATTGCGCTGGAAGCTCTTCTTATTTTGTGCCACTTAGTGAACTTTATAAGGTAATAAGTATTTATTCCCTGCACGTGGAATGCAATTATACAGGCAAATAGGACTGTACAAAGGTTAAAGCTCTGAGAATTACTTTGGCACACTGGAGTTAAGCTCCCTGCTTAACAATAAGTGCCAACATGACCTTCAACAAGAAAACATTTAGGAAGAGTATGGCACCTATCAAGGTCTGCAGAATAGACCAATAGCACGGTGCCAAAGTTGAACAGAAATCCTGTCTGTATTGACTTATGACCTTTCCCAGTTGTGTATTGGTAAGAAATTGTTATTAAATGATTCTTTAGTGATTAAATTATCAAAAAGAATTACTGTTAAACAAGTCAAACTACTACCATGAAAGCAGGTTTTATTCAATACAAAAGGTAAATTGACTTAAATTGGAACCTGTGTCACAGGTACGAAGTCGAAATAAATCAATAAACCAAACCCTAATAGATACCTTTGATCTTCGGCCTTTCAACCAATCTATTTAAAGTTGACAGACAAACTACTCTGTGTTTTGGTACTGCTGTCTAAAGCACAATGAACATAAAACAGAGAAAGAAGATTGTAGTACAGCTCAAAAAATTACAATATCATGAAAATGTTCACTCATTTCAGAATGTGAAACTCATATTTTGTAGACTTCAGCTCCTTGTTTTTCCCCTGAGCTGCAGCCTGTTAACAATCAACCACCTGCTTTTTGTTCGCTAACAGACTCCCCAGCATCCCTTTCGGTTTACTTTAGTTCTTTGTTGGCACGTTAGTTCTCTGTTGCAATATCTGCTCTCTGGTGCTCCTTCATGTTCCTTACAAATTGTTTACCTTCTTCGTGATTTCCTCTTTAAGATTTCAGAATTTTTGTTTTAAGCCTGACTGCATTTGGGACCCGAACTCATCAAACAATGTGACAATGACGTTTAAAAAGAAAAGAACATTCCTATTCTGAAGGAGGAACCTTGAATCTGTGAAGGGCACAACTAAGTCTCAAGATGGCCAAGATATGCTGGAGTAAAATATATTGCACAGTTGGAAAGCTCTGCCTCTGATCTTTGAACTTCTAAGGACAACGACCTAAAACACAATAACGGTTCTCAGGAATGAGTGAAGAAAAGCGAACGAATGTCAGACTATTTTAAAATTACTTTCCATGAGCCCAGATTATGAGTGTAGATATATGAAATCTAATTTAAGTTAAATGTGGAATAAGCAATAAGGGATCCTATTAAACTTTGGAGGTTTTATCTCCACTGGGCATACAGTAGGCAATCCTGTAAAGACTATTTAAAAAAGCACAATGTACATCTTAAACATAAATGTTACCATTTGAGGTGTTGTACCAGATTATAGTTTTCAACTATTTCACACCTGCAGCATCTTAAAAGCATAATTTGATTAAAAATGTGTCAGTTTTAAATCTTTTTAGGGATACTTGTGCGTACTGAAGAAGGGTTACATTAAATATTATTGGCACATATGACAAATCCATGAATGCAGGGTGAAAATATATCTTGGCACCTATGTTGAATGGCTTCTACATTTTCTTTGTGGAAAAGGGCATGGATGAATCACATCTCAGAGGTGTTCTGACATGTCTGGAACCTGCATGTTAGTAATAAAGCCCAGAGGGACTGTGGATTGTGGGCCGGAGTCTCTGTGGATTAGGCTTGCCTCCCACAGATCCCATAAGATTGGAATGTGGCACACCTGATGCTCTCTCATCTTCACTGAGTCATTCCCAAGGTTTTTTTTTCTTAGTTCAAGAGATGTAATGTGGTATAAGAGTGGGATCTATTGAGAGTATTATTGGAGTAATGTTTGGAGGGTGGCAGGCATCAAAATAATGTATAAGTGGATACCTGGGTGGAAGCTTTTCAGCAGAGTTGTTGGACGACGAGCAATGCTTTAGCTCAATTGCTTTAACCTGTCAGTTTTCATGTTGCAGTATCTGATATATGTACATGCATTGGCATATACTGTTTTTATATTTTATCATCCCTTTAAAAACAGGCATTGATGTCTACAGAGAGCTGCACTATCTGATGTAATTCACATCCATTTACATCAGCAATAAAGTAAATTGGTAGCGTGTATATGCTGCACATTAATAGTCAAGTGAAGTAGAACAGCAAGTGCTTTGCTTTTTATGGAGTTGCATTCGAAACAGATTATGTTCTGATATAATATGTGTTACTTTTAAAATTAACTATAATTCCTGACAGATTTTTAGACAATGAGTTTCATCTCTGTGTGACCTGGAGAAGTTTAAATTGTATTTGTAAATGTAGAATAATTTGCCAATCTTTCTTCTTTCAAATCTTCACCTTATCAACTTTAAATGATCTTCATATGAAACATTTAAAAGAATCATATTAAGTTTTCGCTACTGGATGGCTGCACCTTTTGATATGTTAAAAGATTGCAGTGATGCTGCAAAACCTTTAGCACTGAACCAAAGCTCCTTTAAATTGTGTGGTGCCAAAGTCAGACTTGGGTAACTAATGTAATGCCAGATTGTGTTTAAAGGCTCCCTCAGGTGTGACCAACTGGAAACACAGAGACTGAAAGGCCTGCGTCCCTAATACAGCCTAGGAGAATAGAAGGTTCTTCCACATTAAGGAAAAAACAACTTTTTTATTAAATGGGAAATTGAACTTCTAAGTTTGTTAATTCAGTTAAGCTACTTCTTCATCTATCTAAAAACAAATCTTAGCTCATCATTAATGTTTACATTTCTCCACCAAACAGACTCTGTGTAACATGCACTCACTGTAACTTTCCTTCACATGTCTGTCTTCTCTGAAATTGATTTCTTTCTGTCTGGAGATCAGAGTATGCCCTTTATTGACAAAGCAAGGGCAAAACTATAGAAAAGCTCCATCTTTCTACTCTTTCAAGGGCCTGAGTGAAAAAACAAAAGAAAAAAACATTTTCAGAAAAACTGAAGACGTTACTTGCATGCATTTGCAATTAAAAAACTTTTAATTTTTTGTTCTGGAGCAAGTCTGTACCCACATGTATTTCACATGGTATAATGTCATGCTAATGAAGTGTTGAAGTTAAATACAGTTTATCTATCATAACCAATATTTTATACAATTTGCATGTGAAGGACTAAGTGTAGTAACTGAGCATTCTGACGTATTTGGATGTGTGAAACAAAAGGTTCAAATTCACAAGCCAATATTCATTCATCAATAGTAAGAGAATAAATGGGTTGGTCTAGTCAAAGTCTGTTTTTGAAGAAGCTTATATAAGGTCTTATATAAATAAGACAATAGCAAGTTGTTCAAGCTGAGAAACCATCTAATTCTGCAAAGTTGCTATGGTTAACAGTAGCATGCTATTTTCCTGCATGTCGTAGATTTTAGTAGCTCAAACAAAGGCTGAGAGTTGGTGTTGGCAAAACTGCTTCTTTTTAGGGATTAAAATCCTAATTGTTGCAAAATGTCTATTCATTTTTTATTTGAATGTGAAATTCTTTTGTGTGTTCTCAGGAGGTTCAGCAATTCAACCAGCTGATTTTTTATTGTCTATTGAACAGTTAAAGTTATTTTAAAAATCCATACCTTCTTTTAGAGATGCAGGCCTTTATGGCTGAATGTGTGCACAACTTGGTAAGTCATACTGTGTTTTATTACAACACATTTTTATGTTTCAGTTTTTGTTTATTATGTCTATGATGTAAAATTATTCACAAAGGCCTTGAAGGGGAACATGATTTATAGCCCATGCCAAGATACCACAATCTTGTTGTTCTGAGATATACATCTGTGTTTGTAGGGAAATGAACAACTGCAGAGTGAGTAGAAAACAGAAATGTAGCTGTTTGCGAAAGAAAAATGGTCAACAAATTAAAACAAAGTTTGTGAATAATCAAATGAGACAAATATAAATAAGATAATGAGTTTTTTGCTGCTCGCAAAGAAGCTTGTCAAGCTGAATATCTCAGCTGAAGAGGAGTTTTTCATTTCAATTAAAGGGCTGATAATTAATCCTCATAAACACCTTTTCAAGTAGGCAGAGTAAATCATAGATCCCATCAAAATTCAGATGAACCTGTTTTATTTTTGTTTGTTTATTCGAGCACCAGCAGCCTGCCAATTCCTCGCGAACCTCACGAATGGATGTGTGCTTCCCTGAAAAGGAGTTGTTTGCTAAAAAGTAGTGGAGGCAACATGTAGCGCATGTGTCTAGCATGAATCTGTTTGCTGAGAGTAAGAAGAAGCAGACAGGTGAAAAGAGAGATGGAAAAAGAGGGAGACATGTCGCAGCACCCTCAGGACGTCTCCTCATTCTGAGCAGCTGTTGTCTGAGAGCTGGAGGCAGCACTGCGGCGCCCTGTCAACTCCTTCTCCCGAAGAAGCCCTCCGTGCATGCAAAGCAGGCACAGACTGCCCTCTCTCCTTGCCCGTGCTTTTCTGGCCCCCATTTTTTTTTGTCACCGTATAGAACAGACACCTCCTTATTTTCTCTGGCCTTTTTATTCAAATCAATTTCAGGCTGTCAAATGGAGTGCGCTTGGTAATACTTACAAAGCACACAAACACAAACACACAGGGCAGGAAGTGTGACAATTTTATAGGAAGGAACATTTCAAGGGCAGAGACTGATTATGAAAAAAAGTGTATTGTTTTTGTCTTTGACGATTGATTGCACTCCGCTTGATGCATCAGTTCTCCCCCGCAAGGAGAGCATAAATGAAAATGTTTTTGTTCAGTCGACTGCTGGCGTCCTGTTAATCACCAAAGGTCAGTGATATATGGAGACTTCAGCTGATATATTTTGTTGTTAAAAAACTTTGTATTGTCAAAAAGACTGTAACTGATGTATTATATCTGTTACATAACCTGATAATTGTGGTGAAATGCAACCCTTCAGAGTACTGAAAGTTGAAGACATTACTTGTTTAAAAGAGTAAAACCATGATTTCAATGTTTAATCAAATGAAACTGTGGTTAATTGTGGTTTCAAAACCTTATCAAGGTGAAGACAGTTCAGTTTTATTTCAAAGGTGAGCTTTCCTCTGGGTGAAAACTTTTGGTTTGGCAGCAAGACATTTCTAATCTTTTTGTCCTTAGTTTGCATCACACCAATAAGTAAAACTCATCAGTCTAGTCAAGTTACTGCAGCAGTAGGACATTTGAGCACCAGACATGGGACATCTGCACCACACATTGTTTCCAAAACATGTCCAAAATGTACAGAAATAATCCTTAAAGCTGCAGTATGTAACTTTACAAAAATACTTTTCTGCATATTTGTTAAAACTGTTCCTGCATTGTGACATTACATTATGAAACAGATAATCTGGAAAAAGATGAAGCTCTTCTAGCTTCCCCCAGTGCAGCAATCTGCAGAAAACCACAAGAAGTCAGAGCCAGGAGGAGGGTCTTAGCACTGTCAATCGATCTTGTGCACATGCTGCTCAATGTACTAATGGTGGAAAAACAACTCACCATTACAGAAACACTATCTGCTGTCATCGGTGGTTATGCTAAATAACCTGAGCATTCATGGCAGGGTCCAATGTGAGAAACTTGCCATAGCGCAGCAGAAAGGACGGGGGTGAGCAGTCGTTTATCAAATCATTGATAAAAGTTTAACGCCCAATAGTGACTTTCAAGATAAAATAGCAGAGACCTGTGACCTTAGACTGAGAGTAAGTGCTGTGTCATCTCTGCTTTTGCATCAACACGAGTAAAAATTACCAGATTTATTTACACTTAACTTATAAACAATGTAAACATACACCCTTATTAATATTAGCTGTTAGAAAAATGTTTATTACCTTATTAATGCTGCCTCCTTGTGGTTAACCAGAGAACTGCAAAGGTTTCCTTGTTAATTTAAAAGAGGCCTATATACAGTATATAATAGCTTTAAATTCATATTAATCTAGGGAATAAAACAATTACATAATACAGAAGAATTTAATTGTTTGATGCATAATAATAACAATAATCTGATAAGCCGTCTATGAAACTACTCTTATACCTTTTCAAAGTAACAAATCTCTCTCTTTCCATAAAAAGTCAAAATAAAATTGCTATCCCTAATACAAAAAAATCTAGGATCTTAATTAAAAGTAATATCAAACACCACATTCTTTTACGAAATTAAGGGATTTTAATTGATCAGTTTCTACACTTTGGTCTTAAAAACATTAAAACTGGAAGCACACAAGCGCTCATTCACTCTTACAGGAAACTGACAGAAAGAAACACAAACAAAAATTCGCAGTTAGTCAAATTTTTATGACATCCCAGCATTTCTAGTCTGTCCTCATATTTGTCTTTGCTCAATTTGTAACTAATAATCTCTTTTACATTTAACAATATACTTTAAAGTTTAACAGTATTTTTTTAAGGTTTTGTTTGAAGTTGAAGCTTCAGAGTCAGTTTAAGGTTAAGTGCACACAATTCAAAGATATTGCAAACATACATTAGAATCACGGGTTACACAAACTCCTTACACATAGATCTGAGAGAGGATTTTTACTGCTATTTTAATCCTTGCACTTCTTTATAGATTGCATCAAAAACCACTCCCACAGCTTTCTCTTCTACAATTGTAGTATTTTATCATATCTTATTAAAAGAAAACTATACCCAAATGGAATTTGAAGCACCATTTTCTAAGTTATTCACTATTATTACTTTAAGTGCATTTATTGTGTGTTTGTGTCCTTGCAGGTTTATGATATAAGCACACAAAGATGCTTTTCTAGTGAGTCATAGCGTGCACAAAGCACAATGTTTGCCTCACGTGACCAAATTCAAATGAAACTGGCAGCTGCAAACTCTTAGGTTTCCTTTTCATGTCAGTTAACAGGAAGTCTAAAGCCAGTGTTGCTTAGAGGAGAGCGTTTTTATTATTTAACATCAACAGACAGATTGAAGGAACTGTGTCAGGATGGACATACAGGAAGAGAATAAATGTAATGTCTCGGTCACTTAGTTTGTTTGTTGTAGTTTAAAATAGTATGACTATGGAAAACCGGTTTGAAACTAGTCGGGCTGTCGATGTGGCAACATCACAACAAGGTAAGATCAAAGCTTCATTTTACAGTGCATCACTTATGTATTTACAAGGCTTGGTTTGACTTTGAGAATAAATAACAAGCATAGTAAATGATTCTAATCTTTTCTCTGGTTCTAAATAAATTTAAATATATCTAGAGCAGAAAGAGAATCATCTGTCAAATTATCAAAACAAAAGCTGGCGACTGGACCAGATTTGTCCAGAATGCCATTTAGTTACATTTTAACAAAGGTTGGCAAAGACAGAAAAGAGAACATTATTATTCAATAGCAGCTCACATCCTCTGTCTAGACAGTCTGTCTATGTGAACCTGTCTAGTCAGAACCTGTGAGAACCTGTTTCTGTATGTGTGGGTAAGGTGGTAGTAAAACAGCAGCTGGTTTATTTATCTATGAATAACTATTTTTAAGAGCCTAAGACAGGAGTACCAAACTCATTTTCATTTTGGGCCATATAAAAAATCTGAATGATCTTAAAAGGGCCAGAATGTTTTGATAAAACCCATTGAATTGCTAAAATATCAATAAATAGCTGTTTCAGCATTCAGTAAGTTTCTTAAAATTAAATAATATTTAACATCTTTTCACACTGATCATTTTGTCCAGGATTTTATGATTGTTTTTGTGGGGGGTTTTTTGCTTTTGTTTTTGTTTTTCAGTCAAAATCACAACTTTTGTGGTTCTAATTTAGAAATATTTGGAAGGAATTTTTATGATGTTTGCATCATGATGTGTCATAGTTTTTGGCCAATTTTGGAAAAAAATGACAGTAAAATCATAAAAATGTGGGGATCTGCTAATTTTGTGTGAATTTTCTGAGTTAAGTTTGTAGATTTGTGAAAAACTGAAAGGACTTATTGATGTAATTTGGAATCTAGAAGGCTACATAAAAAGCTACATAAAAATTTGGACCCCCGGGCCTTGAGACTGACACATGTGGCCTCAGGCAATTTTTAAAATACTAGTATATATTCCAAAAAGGAAAACTGTGAGACATCAGTTTTATGGCATAACAGCAAGTCAGTATGTCATGAATTTCAAGTCAGTATAAATTTAGTTCCACGTTTTGTAGATAATTCACCTGATGTAGGCCCAGGCTGTCTTTTTAGTAAATAAAATAATGTTTTGTCAAGTAAGGCTTTTTTATTCATGGCTTCTAAATCTTAATTTTAAAATTAGGTTCCCGTCTTACCCTTGCAGATTTACTCATCTCTGAGGTTAAGCAAAAATATTTACAATAAAAAAACAGGCATAAACATTTTTATTTACATTTTTTATTCTACAGAACTGATAGGTGTAGTTTTTACTTTTGCTAAAAGGCAAATGATTTTTTTATATTTTTTTGAGGTCCAGATTAGTGTAAGATTTTTACAAAGATTTATTTGTTGGTGATTGCTATGATTATATTTTAAATGTGGGACAAATGTAACTAAGTTGTCTGTTCTGTTTTACATCAAGCTGCAACAGAAGGCAACGTTTACACCGCCACGAATGGAAGCACCGTCAACGCAAACAGTTTTAGTAATGTGAACATAGCCAATGGCAATTTTGTTGTCAACACAAACTGCACACATGGTAATAATTTGAAATGAATTTTAAAACATGTCTGATTTATGATTTAGTTTAGATTTGTCTAATTTACAATTGTGAATTTTCTTCAAACCAGATTAAAAATGACCTAAAGTTTTCAGCTCATTTCTGTTTCAGCTCCAGTCACAACAGACCAAGACAGGGGTGTTGCTCCCAAACTCAAAGGTAAGCTGTATAGAGCTATTCATCTCTGTGGCTGATACAATATGTTACTTAATATCTTGCACTATTTGTATTACACTAAAACATGACACGAACAGAAGATGAAAAAGAAATAAAAGAAATAATACAATAAAATTGGCCCCTTTCACAATGCAATAAAACCCAACATCTATATGTACAGCTGGAAAAAATTAAGAGACCACTTAAAATTATCTCTGATTTTAGTTTTAATAGGTATATGTTTGAGGAAAATTAACATTGTTCTTTTATTCTATGAACTACTGACAACATGTCTCTGAAATTCCAAGCAAACATTTAGTATTTATCTGCAGAAAATGAGAAATGGTCAAAATAACGAAAAAGATGCAGTGCTTTCAGACCTCAAATAATGCAAAGAAAGCAACAATACTAATGTTTTAACTCAGGAAGAGTTCAGAAATTGTTATTTGGTGGAATAACCAGGAGGGTTTCGATGGGGTTCAGTGCAGTGGTCTCATTTTTTTCCAGAGCTGTATATTTATGGTGTATGAACTTTCAATCTAGAATCTAAAATTCAATTTTTGGTTTTAATCTTTCAGAGGACATCCAAAATTGCCGAGATGATCTAAAATCCTACCTTCAGTCGAGGACAATGTTTCTGTCTCAAGGAACAGAAGAAGAAACATCGTCAACTTATTTAAATAAAATCTATACGGAGCTTTACATCACAGAGGGAGGCAGTGGTGAAGTCAACAGGGAACATGAGGTTATTGAATTGGAGTGTACAAGGTCTACAAATGAAGAAAGAAAAATAGATTTAAATGATATTTTCAGTGCTTTACCAAATGAAGAAGTGCCACCACAGAGAGTTTTGACAAAGGGAATTGCAGGTATTGGAAAAACAGTAGCTGTGCAGAAATTCACTCGGGATTGGGCAGATGGAGAAGCTAACCAGGCTTTCACGTTTGTGTTTCCCTTTACATTTAGAGATCTAAACTTAATCAAGGAAGAGTTCACTCTCATTGACTTAATACGCTACTATTTTGATGAGGTCGAGTGTTTGGATGTTTCAGATTACAAAAGCTCTAAACTTTTATTCATCTTTGATGGCCTGGATGAAAGCAAATTTTCTCTGAACTTTGACAATAACGAGATGTGTCGCAGTGCTACAAAAAAAACAACAGTAGATATATTACTTACAAACTTATTCAAAGGCACACTGCTGCCCAAAGCTTCGGTTTGGATCACAACTCGACCAGCCGCAGCCAATAAGATTCCTCCAAAGCACATCAACAGAGTGACAGAAGTACGAGGTTTTAACGATGAGCAAAAGGAGGAATACTTTCAAAAGAAAATCAGTGACAAGACTATTGCTCAAAAGGTCTTGGATCATCTTTTGTCAAAACCTTTGAGAAGTCTCTACATAATGTGCCACATTCCTATGTTTTGCTGGATTTCAGCCACAGCACTACAAAGCCTCCTCATGAATGAAGATCAAGCTGAGCTCCCAAAAACTCTAACAGAAATGTACATGCATTTTCTGATCAAACAGACAGAGCTGAAAAAGCAAAAAGATTACCATGGAGGTGATGCTGACAGAGATATGATCATGAAATTGGGAAAACTGGCATTTGAGCAACTACAAAATGGCAACATAATCTTTAGTGAAAAAGATTTGAAAGAATGCAACATCGATCTGAAACAGGCCGCTGTTTACTCGGGCGTTTGCACACAGATCATAAGAAAAGAATCTGGTCTTCACAAAAAGGAAGTTTACTCTTTTATACATTTAAGCGTTCAGGAGTTCCTTGCAGCTCTGTATGTACACAAGACCTTCATAGATCGGCGAAAAAATCTTCTCAACCCAAAAGCTGTGATACCGGTGTCCGAGGGAGGAGAAAGTCCAATTATCTTTCTACACAGAAGTGCTGTGGACATGGCTTTGATTAATGATCAGGGACGATGGGACTTGTTCTTACGGTTCCTGGTGGGTCTCTCTCAAGACAAAAATCAGGGGCTTCTTCAGAAAATATTTGGAGATAAGGACAAACTTCCACAGAGTCGTGAGGAGACAATCGACTACATTCACCGTAAAATCCAGAAGACTTCATATACCAACAAGGGTATTAATCTATTCCATTGCTTGAATGAGTTAGGAGACCAATCTCTTGTGGAGCAAGTGCAACAGTATTACAATTCAGGGGATGTCAGCAAAATTTTACCAGTCCATTGGTCAGCTCTGGCTTTCGTGCTGCTTGTTTCCAATGAAGATTTGACTGTCTTCGATCTGAGAAAGTACTATGGATCTGAAACTGTTCTAGAGCGGCTGCTACCAGTGCTTAAAGTAGCAAAGATAGCTTTGTAAGTAAATCTGACTCATGTTGACCTTTTTTTACTTGGTGTATAGGATTTTTTTTTTTTTTTCCAAAATGCTTACCATAATTTTCTTGCTCAACTCAGGTTAAGTGAGAGTAACCTCACTGACAGGTGCTTCAGTTATGTTTCTTCAGTTCTTACCATGAAGTCTGGAGGACTGGAAGAGCTGGACCTTAGTGGAAATAATCTGAACGACTCTGGAGTGGGGAAGCTCACCGACAGCCTGCAGGATGCCAACTGCAAACTTTCAAAACTCCGGTAAAATATATGAATCCTTCCCTTTGTAACTCACAGATTAGCATTTTTTGCAAGCAAGGTTTCTTGGATAGACATGAGACACTATTGTGTCTTTTTAGAGTACAGCATCAAAGGAGTTAGAAATGGTAAGTAAAAATTAATTTAAACTGAGCTTTCCTAGTCATAACAAGCACTCACCAGAGCCACATTCAGCTATTCATGCCCACTAACCAGAATAGGAACTCAAAAGAGGAAAAAGCTGTCAGTCAGTTTCACCAAACAAATTTCCTGATGTGTGTTTTGCATGTCAGCTCTGTGGGGAACAGACTGTGCACAGTGTAAGCACTGTATGAACATTTTGTTGAACATGCCACCTGATTAATAAAGCTGAAAATGTCCACAAGGCATTAGATTTAAAGGGTTGCTTACTTTTCTAAGGAATCACGGCTACGTTTTTATATTTAGTTGCATTTTTAGATACTGTTTGCTTGCAAAACTGGCTTTATCACTGAAGTGCGCAGAAGGACTAGTTTACCCAATGCTCTATTCTTGGTAGAACTGCCACTGTGCATATGTGTATCATACCTTTACTGAAATAAAGTGCAAAAATGCTTCAAAGCTAATACTGGTTTAAACATAAAACATTTGTCTCTTGTAAAACTAAGGACACAACACAGACCTGAGTCTGATCTTTTCTTGACTAATGTTTTTATGTCACTTTTGTTCTGTGATGCAGATTAAAACAGTGCGGCATGACAACATCAGGATGCCCGTCTTTGGCCAGAGGAATAACATCTAATCCATCTCATCTGAGAGAGCTGGATCTCAGCAAAAATAAAATTCATGACAAGGGAATGATGCTGCTTTCTGGTGTTCTAGAGAATTGCTGTTTGGAAACTTTAAGGTAAAACATTTTCCAGATTTTATAAGTACTAATCTTAGATCAGATCTTAAATGTACAATTTGTCTTGTGGATAGTGCAAAAGTTCACAAGATCATTGAAATATGAGAGTTCATGATTTGCAAGATTTTGTGTAAATCAATTAATAAGACTTTTGTGATTAAGTATAAATCCACATGATCGTGGTAAAATAAAATAATTTCTCTGCAGACTCTCTGGGTGTGGTCTTGAAGAGAAAGGATGCACACATCTGGCATCAGCTCTCTGTTCCAAGCCATCCTATCTACAAAACTTGGATCTGAGCAGGAACAGCTTTGGCACAACATCAGTCAATCAGCTTTCTAACTTCTTGCAGCATCCTGACAGTAAGCTGCAACGGTTGTGGTAAGCTTTGACAAAAAGAAAGAGATCCCTCCACTTCTACTAAATTTAAACACCTAAAAAGAAAAAAATGTTAATCAAAATAATTAAATGCATGATTATCTAAAGACTGTTTTTGTTGTAGTGATGCTATTGTAAGACAATTATTGTTTTCCATTTTTCATCTTCAGTCCATAAGGTGCAGAGTAGAAAAATGAATGTACTAATATTTCAAAAGCGCAATCAATATTTATTGACTAGTTGTTTATTTTGTGGCCTTTAGGCCAGCGAGATGCACTGACTGTGCATGGAAATTGATTAAACTTAAGTTCATAAAGTTAAGTCTTTCCACTTGGTAAACTCTTCTGGTTTTTAAGAAGAACTGAGCAAACATCTACTTTTGTTCCAAGGCTTTTCAAAACAAACCTACAAGCAGATGGTGCAGCTGCTCTGGTCTCAGCTCTCAAACCTGACCACCTGAAGGAATTAGACCTAGGAGCCAATACAATAGGTGACGCTGGAGTGCAGAAACTTTCTGAACTACTGAAGAATCCAAACAGCAAACTTGAAGCCCTGAGGTAAGAAAGACTTTATGCTGCACAAATATTGATACAAATTTAGATCAAGAGTATTTTGAAAATGTTGAAGATGCTCAAATATGCTGGGGGTGAAAAAAAGAAAACCTAATTTGTGTGCTTTTGCTAATACAGAAATCGGTCAGTTAAACATGACCCTCTTGGAGTTTCATGATCTGCTCAGTCAGGAAAGAGACTAAGCTGGCTAAATATAATTCACAACAATGTGAATTATATTTAGAACACCTTTCTATGTTTTTTTTTTTTTACCACAAATAAACACTTTTTCCCAGTCCAGTTTTACAGCTCAATTCACTTTTATTGCCCATAGACTTCAAGGTTGTCGCTTCACAGATGAAGGCTGTGCCGTGTTGGCTTCATCTCTGAAGACAAACCCGACTCATTTAAGAGATCTAGATCTGGGAAGAAACATCATGAAAGAACATGCAATTGAAGAACTTTCCAAGTTCTTGGAAGACCAAAGGTGTCGACTGGAGATACTGAAGTGCGTACCATGTGCAACAACATACCTCTCACATTGTTTTCTCTACAATAGAGATAAAACTCACTGCAGAATTCCACCCAAGTAGTAATTTATAAATTGCAAATATATCTAAGTACTAAACTATATGTTCACCAAGGTACCAATAATGTAATTCTCAACTATTTCACCAAAGACAACTTGTGTTATTGCAACTGTATGCATTTTAGATAGATCATCAAGTTACCCGAAATACTGTTGTTTTTTAAATTATTGTTATTGGGATTCTTTATGAATAAAAATCCCAACGCTAAAAATTTCAATCTTTTCTTGCAGCCTGAAATGTTGCATTGTAACCACAGCTGGATGCAAGCCTCTGATTTTAGCTGTCAGTCGTTGCTTTTCCCTCCGACAGCTCAACCTCAAGTACAACCTGTTCATGGACCAGAGCCTGAAGCTGATGTGTGATTGGCTGAGCAGAACCGAATGTAAATTAGAAGTGCTGAGGTGAGACTTGTTTTGTGTCTTTTTAGCAGGACAACTGAAGATTTGAACCAAATGTTTGTTGGTTGTGGTTGTTTATATGATGTTGAATGGATGTGTTTTGTGAAGAACAACAACAAAAAATAATGTTTTGTGGTGATTACCTTTTACCTTGTGAATTTCTGAAAAAATCAGAAATTCAGAACAAAAGCATGAAGAATTAAAAAGTAATTTAAGTCATTTAAAGTTCAGATTTGAGTCCTGAGCAAAATATTAAAATGAAGAACTTGAATTATTGTTCCAATAAGCCAACATATGTAAAGGGTAAACATATGCAAATACAGATTTACTTATGAAGTGGCAGGGAAATTAGGAAAGCAAGGCAGTTTATTTGTATTGCACATCAGCTACAATTGAAAGTGGATTACATGACCGAAACAAACAAAGAAACATTACAATGCAGTAGCAAAGTAAAGGAAACAGTGAGTTGATGATGTTTCAGCTCTAAACAAGTGGAATATTTTAGCCTTAACTTAAAGGCACTCACAGTTTTAGCAGTTTTAATCATTAGTCATTTCACATCAGGAAGTTGTGAGCCAAGGAAACTGTTGTTTCCTTGGTCCTACACTAACTTTATCCATAAGAGTATATCTGCAGTTTATTTTACAAATTTTGCCTGTAAAGAAACCATTTCGTACCCATGTACTTAAACACTGAATGTTTTTTAACTTTGGGATCAAGAGGGAAAAATTTTCATATTTTGTTTAATTGTAATTACTTGTACATTATCTCTAAAGTCTTCATAATACACCCTCTTTTGATTGACTTTGATATTTAACAATGTTTTTCCAGGTTGTCCTTTGTTAAAGAGAGCACCTGTGTGTCACTAGCTGCAGCTCTGAGGTCAAACCCTTCATACCTGAGAGAGCTGGAGCTGAGCAACAGTCTTTCAAAAGAATCAGTGAAGTTCCTGACTGACTTACAGAAGAATGATGACTTTAAACTGCAGACACTGATTGTGACAGATCAAAATGTGTTCAAAGAACAAGCCCTGTCAGTGACGCTGAGAGAGAAATTGAAGAAATTAGAGGTTATTTGACATAACGTCCTGCTTGGCTACCACAAATGTTTATTTTTTCATTTTTATGTCCTTCAGTTTGTTTACTACCTAAATGTTTTATTCTTGAATTATGTAAATTCACAAATGCTTTAAACTTGACTGTCTATGACATTTGTCTTAAGATTTGTCCCATTTTGGATGGGAAGACTGCTACAATTATAATTATGTTTTATTCTTGAATTAACAAAGGCAGAGGTCATCTAGACTCAGTGTACAGTTCTGAGCTTTTATATGATATTACTTTTTGACAATCTCCAGTCAATAATGATTTTTTTTTTTTTTTTTTACATTTTGAAGTATTATAAAAATCTCTTTTATGAGATTTTGTTGGTGGCATTATGGTGGTGGGTGCAGCCTGGAGGAACTTGATAGCAGCAGCAGTAAGCGGCCTACAAGTTCAAAACAACTAAGCATTCAAGGAATTTAATCCGTAATTAGTCTTTTTTTTTTTTCTTTACATGATATAGTTTGAATTTAGTCCGTTTGGGCAACTGGTTCTGGGTGTTATGTTACAGAGGAAAAGGAACTACAGTGATTTTTTTTATTCAGTGAGTTTGATTTAATGTGGTAATTAGATCATTTGCACACAAGAGGGCAATGTAATGCCAGAAACAAAGGGAGTGGTTACTTTGTCTTCAGGTTTGATTAGTGTCGGCCGAAACCTGTTTGCTTTTGTTTGCTTCTGTGTTTATTCAGTAGGCAACCACAGAGTTGCTTTGGTATCTATGCTTTACCGACCTTTTGTAAATTGTGTAGAGGAACGTGATTTTATTTGTTCAATTTTTTTTTTTTTTTTTTTTACCATATTGTGTGTATAAGATTAAAATGGACAAAAATTACTTTTAAAATATTTAAAGTATATACTTACAGTGTTGTATTAAGATTATTATATTTGCTTGCTGAAGGATTTGAGTTTGCATAATGAAAATCTATCAATGGATATGGAGGACATACAAACTCCACAAAAAGAAACTGAATCCAAACCCTTCTTGCTTCTAAGGTAAATAATGCTAACCACTGCTAACAGCTAGTTGGGCAGGAAAACACACAAATGTGTTCCTGTGTTGCCCCCATGCGGCTCATAGCAGTACTGCAAGTAACACAATTTGTACATCATTTATTTTTTATGATTTCTTTAGATTCCAAAATTGAATAATATAAATTACTTCATATGTGGTTCATAACAATATGAACCACATAAGCTCATATGTATTTGATTACAAAATAATAGCAAGTTGTTAGGCTTTTATTCATGCCCTATTTACTCTTTTACTGCTTGCTTTTCCTTCCTAATCAACTGTTCTTGGTTTCCTACCTTCACACATTTTTTTTATACGATACTAGGAATTTTTTTTCTTTGTTTGTTTGGGGTTTATCTGTCAAGATTATCTTTTTATCAAGTCAAATCCAGCATTAAATGGAATTTTTCAAATGACTCAAACGGGGCAGAAACTTGTTACAGGCAATGTTCTGATCTGTGGTTTATATCGCTGACTCTTAGACATCTTAAACCTCATGATACATAATGCATAATGTGCAGCAGGATTGATGTAAGCAACTACCAAAACCACAAAAGTCTTTCTATGAGGTTTTGTTCAGTTAGTGCAGTAACATTTCTTTTAGTGTCTGGTTTTTCATTTTGTCTAATTTTTTTTTTTTTTTTTTACCACTCTGGGGAATGAATGAGTTACAGTAATCTGTATCTGTTAGAGATGAGTCGCAAAGATCTGATGGCAATTTTCTGGAAATATATATAACTTATATATTGATTTATATCACACAGCACAAAACTAGTCACAGAAATTTTAAGTTTATTTGGTCTGGAAACATATTCAGTTGTAAAACATATTTAGGTGTTTAGGCAACTGGATGTACTGGATTTTATTTAGGAATATAAGAGTACATAAGTTTGCATAGAAATTCATGCCACACTTTTTAGATTTTGATTTGTAACAAAAATCTAAAAAGATGTGCATAATTTTTCTTCTGTTTTAAAATTAACTTAAACTGCAAATCAGATCTTCAGTTTAAATAGGTTTTTAGGAACATTACTGTAGATGTGAAGTTTGTTAAAATTGGTTTATTTATTATACAGATTAGTTTTCTTTGGTTATTTTCTCCTGACTTTTATTGCTAATAAGTTATGTTGCTCTCGACAGTTGGTGGTTACCATGACTACCGGTGACAGTCAGCCTTTTTCTGTTGCCGTCTATAAATGTGGTATGTATCAGGATCAGCTCTGTGTTTTCCTTACCAGTATTGTATTTTAGCATTTATTTTAAACAAATCTAACTATGTGTAGGGTTTCATGTGCATTTTCACCATGTTTAGAATATATATTTATTTTTTTAATGTTGTACATTTCAGCTGTATTTTAATTTGTAACTGTAAACTATTTTGTCAACTGATCATTGGGAACTAATCGCTGTGTACTTTGGCTTTATTTATTGCATTTATTTGTTATGCATATGGACAGAAGCTGTTGGATTGATGTTAATCACCAACTTGGTTTTTCTCTGTTGTTAGTTTTTTTTTTTTATATACAAAGTAATGTTTTTGTTTATATGTGTGAGTGCATTCTCTTTCCTTTATTAAAAATGTATATGCTTATTGTTATTTATGCTAAAGGTTAGTTATGTGAATTAATTATGAAAATGTATGTAGTCTGCTTATCTAATTTTTATGCTGCTCTTGTAACTTTAGAGCTGAAGCTTCTGGTTGATCATAACCACCAGCTTAGATTTTTTTTTCTTGTAAGAATAAGTAAAGTAAACCCAAGTGTGTGTTGTCAAGTGAACCTACTGAGTCAGAACAAAAAAAAGAAGGGTTACATTATGCACGTAGTCATTTTCAATAAATTAGTGTGCATTCTGATAAAGCTAGTGGTCAAATTAAAAGTACCTTTTGAAAATAACCTTCAACATACATTTATTAAGGTCTAATTTCTGTTTTGATGCAATTCTAATTTATATAGCTGCAAGGTTAAAAATACAATTAACATTCTGACTTATTGAATATGATTAACCTCATACCCGGATTTTGACTTTTTTACTACTATTATTTTCAGCCATTAGGTAATTAAAAGCTCCAGAAACAAAATTCGGACGTTACCGTGTTGTTTCTAAGGACTGTGTCGTCATAGCAACGGGTGTTGCGGAAGTAGCCGTCGCTGCCTGCAGGGGGATGAGAACTGCTTGGCCTCCGCACGAAAGCAAAAACAGGTGGGAGCCCGGGATCTGAGGTAAACACTAATACGGACATGGATCATTGTGAAACATGATCGCACGATCCCTGTCGAGTACATCCTGGGCTGCGTGGTGCCTTTGATAACTCCACAGGTCAGAGAGGCAGAGAGAGAGGGGGGAACGATGGGAGCACTAATGTCTACACCGGATCCGATTGAATACCCTGATCTGTCGGAGAAAACTGGCTGTGAGTAATCAGTATCTGTTATCAAGATAATGGAAGTTTAAATAAGAGCTTCCTGAAATGGAAATGCGTTTTCATTTTCAGTTTTATCTTGAAGGGGGAAGCAAAAAAAAAAAAAAATGCAAGCGTTACTCTTTTAATAAGAACAGACCACCATTTGGTTTCCTGCTGAAAAGACGCGTAAATCTGCCAAGTTTGGCGCAGGAGTGATGAATAATTTAGAGTGAAAGTTAAGGGAAGTGTAACATTATCCTTTACAAAGCATAATGCTGTTAATAATAGATGTTGCTGCATCACAGCTCACTACTAGTCAAGTGAGCTTCTCTGTTCTCTCAGGAGTTTATTGGTAGATGCACAGAATGGAAACTAAAAACGTGGAAAATGACATTTAAATACACAAAATATAGGAAGCTCGGAAGCAGCCATTAGTGAAAAGGGAGGCTTGGATTTCCTGCTTAAAACGTACAAATTGTATAATTATTACAGTATTTGCTCACTTTGTGGTTTGTTTTCAGTTTCACTTAAGCAGATTAGAGTCCTCCACAAGAGGTTCAGACATCTGACTAATGGAGATGTTGTTTTAAGGTAAGCTGTAAGTTGATATTTTTTCACTGATTTCTTGGATCTCGAGTCCTCTGTGAGTACTTAACTCATTTACAAACCGTTTCCAGTCAGTAACAAATTGTGATATGCCAACTTAATTGTTTTTAAACTGGAAACCTTAATTACAAAACTTCAGTCATCTCATCTAAAATGAAACTAGTTAGATATTGCACCGAGTCTGCCATCTTACTTTCCTTTACTTCTCTCAGGAGGGAAGATTTCCAAGGCGTCTCTTGTCTGAAATTCAATCCCATTCGTAAAGAGATCATAGAGGCTTTCTTTAACCGAAGGTACAGTACAGCGATGAATCTTAATTCTGTATTTATGAATAATAATTTCTGTTTTTTTAATTTAACTCCTCTAAGTCTCCTCTAAAATGTAAAACAATTAAAATAAAAAAAAACAGCAAAAAGCCAAGAGTGTAACAAAGAAATCTATGGAACATTGCAGCAATGTGAAACATATTTAATAGTAATTTTTGATTTTCTCATATTGTCTTACAATTCTCTTTATTTTAAAGTAAAAATATCATCTTATTAAGAAACATACAAAGCAAGAAATGTAAAATATAAATGAATCTTTATTCGCACTTCCATGTTTTTTTACAGCAGGTAATTAATTTTATATCTTGATTAAGAAATAAGAAATCAATAGTTCCTGTCCCTGCAACAGGAAGCACTACCATATATGGACAATGACATGCAGGCTATGCTACAAAGAGAAAGAGTCAGTTTTGTTCTTCACTAAAAAGATTTTTTTGAAGAAATATATGGACTGGATGTGTCACAGCTTATTGCCAATGCAGAAGGATGGTGTCAGCACTTTTACCTTCCCCATAGATCCTCTGTGCAGGAAATAGGGGTTACCCGTGTGCTGTCAGCTGTTTTCTGAACTAAACAATGTCCAGCCAATCACAAACTTTGATCGTTCTTATATTGATGGGTGATCCAAAAATGCAGGCATTACTCTTTTAATAAGAACTAACATCATCACTTTGTTTTTTGCTGAAGAGACTGTGCATAAATCTGTCAAGTTTGGTGCAGGAGTGACGAATAATTTAAAGTGAAAGTTTATTGGGCCTGCCTACTGTTATTGCTGGCTGACAGAAATAACCAGAAAGAGACAGATAAAATATATATATATATATATATATATATATATATATATATGGATGGATGCAAGTAAAAAAAAAAAAAGTGTGAATCTGTGATTAATAAAAATACAGCTATAATCGCCATTCAG
>CAEFZY010061715.1:0-15874 GCA_903066815.1 Brachyrhaphis roseni
ATTGGCAGAGCACATGGAAACAAACTTATCCATGCCATTGGCCCATTTGGCACTTGCACCCTTTGTGGCAGTTCTTCTCACACAGAGTCTTCTTTTGAGGTGCAAGATAGCAAGTAAGAGTTTTGAGCTAGACAGACTGAGTGGAGAAGGGGAAGAAGAGCTGTCTTAGAAATGAATGAGGAAAAAATGCAAAAGGAGAAGAGTTTAAAGATACTTACCTTTAAATACATTTTACATCTTCAGCATAATCTGTTGTGTCTTGAGGCTGTTCATTTAAACTTTCTTGAAATTTGGCCACATTTTCATCACCACAAAGTGCTTTATTTCTTTTGAATTCATCTTTTCAAAATAAATGTTGCAAATCTTAGCATTAGGTAGTTCGCTAGACAACTATAATGAAGACAATAGGTAAATATGTCAATTGTAGTGTGCTATCACTAGCAAAACCTTTAGTCCTCTGTCATCAGCAGATTGGAAAGACTTTCAGCATATGTAAAAAAAAAAAAAAATAATAATAATAATAATGCCTCATTATCTGAAATACCTTATGACATGCTGGACAGGGAAAAGTAGCTGTTATGGATGGTAGCTGGAGATTCTGTTAAATCCCAGTAAAGTATGTTGAAGTATGGATTCTGATGTAGAAAAAATATAAAATACTTTAAGTGGTAGGAAGCCTGTTGCTCCCTCTGTTTTCTTGCAGCCGAAGGTCCTTGGTTTAAATCCTGGCCTGGGGTCTTTCTGCATGAAATTTGCATGTTCTCACTCTATGCATATGTTTGTCTTTAGCTGCTTTCCACTGTCCAAAAATATCCATGGTTGGTTAAATGGTTTCTCTTCCTCTTAGGAGACCTTGTGTATTCATGGTTGTTTGTCCTGGTTGTTTCTGTCTCTATGATGCATGTGACACCTGTGTAGAAAGATGGGATGTATGGAATACTTTCACAAGGCACTGTGAGTTTCTTAAATGTTCTCTCCTAAATTGTCAGTTTTGTGGTGGTTTTTATGTCTAGAATGTAACTGAATACCTGAGTTCGGATGTGAGAAGGGTTTTATTTTCTTGGGATCTAAGCACTACGTCTTTCAGTTCATACCTCTGTTCTTAATAACAGCGCAAGATTTCCAGAATTATGCAGCGTGAATCCCGTAAAGTATGGCTACTTTATGCAGCCATGAAGTCCCATACCAGACTTTATGGTGTGGTAATAGCACTGTTTCACAGTCAAACGCCAATTGAAGTACTTTTAATGGATAGTTTTTAACCTGACATCTGAAGAAAACAAGACATGGTTCTTTATTAAAAATGAGTATTTACCTTGAATAAAAGCAAGCTGCAGGGCAGAGAACTACAGGTCAAGTTGAAAGCTTTGAATGTTTTTAACTCCTGTTGGTTTTGCTCAACTCCTACAAAATACGGTAGCTGTTAACTTTTAGCAGAAAAATAGAAAAAAATAATAATCTGAAATCTGTTTTAAACATATTACTCCACAACAGCAAAAAGTATCATAATATCTATAAGGCCATGCATTTTCAGCCAATTGAGTGTCACTTGAAATGCAAAGATGTTTTGTATCATTACATTTCTTTAAAAAAAAAAGAAAAAAAAATTGTTCAAAACTGCAGTTAAATTATGCAATTAAAATTAGTTTCACAACAGCTAGTTTTTGGAGTTTAGAGACATTTAACTCTAAAGCTGAACAATTTTGCTATGAAGACCAATTACCGAGGAAACTTTCTCCAAGTGCAATCCTGGGTTTTTGCTTTCATCCAGTGCAGACAAAGGAGTTCATTTTCATGTGTCACAATAGGTAATACAGGGACAAATAGGATAGACTCTGTTTGAAGACTATCCCCACAGATCTGCATTTGCATATGGTGGGTAAGCCAGGACCACAGGGGGTGCAACATAAAAATGAGATCAAACAGGAATATTTGGTAAAATATGAGGCACAGAACTCATGACGACTCATCTTCAGGGTACAAAAACAAAAATTATTCAGCACACTAAAAAAACTGAAAACTGTAACTGATGACTCCTTTTAGTAATTGCTCAAGTGCATGAAACAGTCTAATTATACTAGGCTAGTTTGATCCTTGCCTCTACTTTATGGATGCTGATTAAAACTGAGGACAACTAATAAAGAAAGTGAGTGAAATTAATTTAGTTTTTAGGAAGTCATGTGTTTTAACCAGTGCTTACTAATTTAAATTGAATTCAAAACAAGCAAAATCAGCTCGTCAAACTTGTAGTATATTTATATTTTTTGATACAAAATAGTAGTAGGAAGGGATGGAATGGTAATATGTAGGAATGAAGTAGGCCTATGAACTGGTTAAATGGAGAAATGGCCTGCAGCCTGTCAGCATAGCTAATTATCTTTCTCTGAAATGTTACATTTCTTTTTATTCAATTCCATTTCGGCACAATCCAAAGTGAGGAACCATAAAGACCTGCAACAAACTGAAACAGCTATTGTGCTAAAATTCGTCTGAGCTGAATGACATTACTGTTGGAACCACACAGACTGAAATCCAACTTGGCTTCTGTGCGAGAGCCTTTAGAGTAGATTCTCTTCTTTCCGCTCCTTTATTAAAGCAGTTCTAATGTGAAAACCTGACAGACCCAAAGGCTGCTCCATCTTGGAATTCCTCTGATGTCCTTTCTTACTTCTCCTTAACTTTTGCCCTCAGTTAAATGTTAGATATTAGAGTTAGAAATTAGGTGTATGACCTTTTTATAAACTACAGAACAAAGTCAAGGAAACATTTGAATAAAGATGAACCTTTAAACAGCTTTAATATTTTTAACATTCATATATAATCCCTATGAGTGTAAAGTGACCATCTTATTCACGAGACTGTCGTAGAAAAACAGTGTCTTCAGTTAGAAGCTTCTTCAAGTTTGCTGTCATAGGGATCCTTCCTGTCCACAGCCTTCACCATATACACCAATTTAAAGAATCTTGAATTAATAGGTATTGCAACATTTAATTGTGATCAAAGTATTTTAGAATTACTAAAATTCCTAAAATCTCTCCTTTATATCTTTGTTTTCAGATTTTATTCTGTACATTATTATAATTAAAATAGCCATTTCATTTTAGAAATATAACAAATATATTCACAGAAGACAAAGTTTCTTAATGCCTAAGAGGTGTAGGTACGTAACTCCTGAGAACACAATCAATTAAATGAAAATGTTATAGTACTGTCAAATGATCTTGGAGCTTGTTGTCCAATTAGAAGTGCAGAATGGTGTTAAAGAACAGTAGAAGTGTGAGAGAAACTGGAGTTGACCCCAAAGGAGGCAACCCCCCCCCCAAAAAAAACATAAAACAAATCAACAAAAAACAACAGAAACACAGTGGTCTGCTTTTTGAGCTGAGAGAACAAACAACACACTGATTGGTCAGAGAGAATCTCCACAGCAACCAGGTAGCACAATGTCATTAAAGTGCGCTCTGTTTGCTTTTTGTTGTGTATTGCTGGAGCTGATAGGTATAGAAATGAAGAAAAGGGGAAAACGAGATTTGGGGTCCCATGTGAAAAGTTCAACACAGAAGAAAGACAGCAGTTTTCTTTTTCTTTCTTTGCCCTTTGGTTTTTTAAATTGTTCCCTGAGTGTGCTCCAGTGTGTCAGACTCAGAGCTAAAACCAGCGCAACGAAAGCCCCTACATAGCCAGATGAGGGGTAATGTAATCTGAAAGGCAGCACTTTCTAATCAAGAAACTTCAAAGAGAAAGATTACGCACAGATTGCTCACACTTACACCTCTCACCGCTGCATCCTCATGTGTATTTATTTAGCAGGGCTGAGTAGTACTATGAGATACCTTACTGACTTGGACTTGCTGTGAGCAAGGGTAAGGCACACATCCAGGTTTGATTGCTCAAATGGAACTAGCTGGTTTATAAAAGTGCCAGCATGATAGGCGATCAGAAAGTGGACTGAATTAGCTCTGATTCTCTCCTCTCCCTTGTAGCCATGGAGATTCAAATCCCCTAAAAGATGTGGAATAGAGAAGTGTCAATTGGGAACAATTTGCACTATTTTCTACCTGAAGCATTTTACCCCCTGTGGCCTATTGCAGCTTTTCTTTTTTCTTTTTTTTCATTTCTCGTTTTAGCAACAGCAGAAAGACAAAGTAATTTATAAAAATGTTTTTGTTCTGTTTTTCATTTAGATTTTAGGCTCAAGAAATGTGTGCTGCTCCTATTTATGACTCAAAATATATTTTCCAGTACATTTACAGCTTGAGAGTTAGTGCAATACATGATCATGATCAGAAGCAAAATGGTTTAAAAATCTCAGAATCAGGGTACAATTACAAAAAAAAAAAAAAATCATTGCACTTTTTTTTTCTTCTTTATTCAGAGTTTAATGTAAAAAATATAAATGATAAAAAAAATGTGTGACAAAAAAGCAAAAACAGAAGAAATACGTAAGGCTCAAGTACTTGTCCCAGCACTCTTTAGCATGTTTTCAAAAATCAAAATATGTATTTTGTGATCACCGTAAAACTGTTAACAGGGAATAAGTTCAGTTTTAAAGCCAGATCTCATAGCTTATGATGTGATATTTTTACCACTTTTTTCTATTGCTATTTTCTTAGCTCATTCATTTTACTACTCTAAGTAAACGCTGTTACCTCTTTTTGATTTATTCTTTGGCTCTTTCATCATATTCATTTATTCATATGGATCAATCATCTCTGGCAGACTCAGAGGAGCTCAGCTGGAGAGGAGCTGTAGCCATTTTCTCTTGCAGGCTATCGCTATGCCAACACTGAGGTGATTTAGCCCGACGTTGTAGATGCTGTGGCGACTGTTCCACCTGCTCCACGCCTGCTTCATTTGTGTGTCTGTGTCCATTTAGTAATCACTTGAGGTGTGCTACAGGTAATTGGTAAATTGACAAATATTAACATCTACTCATAATCACAGACGCTTGTGTGATTAATGCCTATTATTTTGGTTATGAATTATGAAGACTACTCAGCAGTAGTAAGAGTTTATGTGACTGTAATGTGGAACAAGAATTTAGTTTGTTCATTTGTTTATCAAAACAGCTGTGGGCATGAAGCTACCTGCCTGCTGAGTTTCCAGCAACAAGCTTTCAGTTTTAATGTCTGTGTGTTTCAAGCTTCCTAAAAGTGACAACACTATCCGATTTCGTCTGATGAGCACAATTAATGAATTAGTATTCACCAGGTTATTTGTTTGTCACCTTTATGACTTCAAAAAGAAGCAAATAAAATATATTTCTTGACACCTACAACAAAACACATTTTTAGAAAATGAATCAGAATGAAGTGCGTGAAGTGTAATTGGATTGCAAAATGTTCTTTTTTTTTTTTTTTGTAGCACCCTAACCTGAGTTTTGCCCACAGGCGATAGAATACTATTGTAGTGCATAGTGTGTAATTGGCAGCATACACTAGAGTGAGCCATTGTTTGGGATTGAATTAGGACATTTCCAAACAAGTTTGTCTTTTGTCAGTTAAAGTATTCATTTACCATATGTAATCCAACAAATGTTCCCATTTTTTATTTATTTATTGTTTTACATCCAAACATCTGCTTTTAGTTTGTCAACCTTTTCAAGATATTGCCAGCACTTTGGTAAAACTCCAATTAAAAACTTCACAAGATTTTTAACCCAGAATTAAAATTAGTTTTGGAAGTAAGTGATGTAGTACTTGCATATTAATGTAATGCATTAATTCCTTTTTATTTAGCAATTACTGCTTTGCACATTAATAAATTCCAATATGAGCTGAGATTTAGTATCTATGATTTAAGGAAGCACCTTTTAAGACACTTTATCTCTGGAAACAGTCCCTGCTAATGATGGTTACGGGTGTGTTGGTTAGCCTGAAGGCAGCCTGAGGAGAGACTTCAAGCATTCAGTTGGACTACAGGGCATGTGTGTTGGTATGTGTTCATAAACGTATTTCTTTCTGGTTGAGCAGGTCTTCTTGGGTTCTTTATGGTACATGTACCTATTTTTGATCTTGTCATCCCTTTCCAAAACCACCCACAAGCCTTCCTAAAACACAGAGGTGTAAACCCGCAGTGAGCAACACAATCGCACAGCAGCAGGTAAACACACACAGACACACGCCCACACACACACTGATGATAAGTGCAAAGAAGCAAACAGTTTTTTTTCTTTCCAGCTCCTGAATTCCTTCATATTCATGTGCGCACACAGCATCTGTGTCTAAGTTTCTGTCTCTGTACCAACAGCAAAGACCAAAAACTCCAACTGTTTGTGATGATGTTAGAAACCTAACATCATCACAAAACCCAGCACAGATATATTTAAGGAATGTATCTGTCCTGGATTTAATCTAAATTAACTAATCTTATTGAATTTATCATGTTTTTAGTTCTCTTCTATTTCTATTTGTATCCTGTTCAGATAGGGACGTGCACAGATAGATGCATGGTGGAGCTAAAGCACCGGCTCTTTATGCCCCTGGACAAATAAGTGTCCTTCAGAAATTTTAGTTTTTCTTTCTTTTTATAGTGTTTAGTGTAGGGTTGATGTAAACAAATATTTTAATAATCGAGTAATCTATCACTTATTCTTACGATTAATTGAGTAATCAGATAAAAAAAAGATAAAATAAAACATTGCTAAATCTAACATAACAGCAGTATTACTTTCACATATCAACATCAGTCCAATTTTTCACATTTGAGCTTCTCTAACAGTTACTTTTCTGTAGTTTAGAAAATTAACTCGTAACAATAACAGCTCACTTTTCAAGTTAACCTGAAGAAAAGTTGTACAAAAATCTGAAATTACATTAAATTCAATAGTAAAGAGTGAGGATCACAAATACGCTTATAAAAAATGTCTATACTCCAGCTTTTCATTTATGCATCCATCTTCAGTCAATTTAATAGATGAACTCTCACTTTGTTCAGACATTAATAGCTTTTGTGTTCCTGTTAGCGACGGGATTTGACACTTTTGTTCGTCACACACAGAAACACATCTACCAGCTACGTGCCGCCACCCATTTGTTGAGACCGGGATGACATGAAATAAATTTTCCGGTTCATCCATAAAACTACGCTTACATTAAAAAATCTAATGCGCAGCCACCCGCAGTGTTCAGTCTATCTGCTCCCCTGTATAAATACACCTGCAGCGCTCTTCCCCGCCATTTGCTCTGAACCGCCACCAGGCAGCAGCTCCGGGAGGAGAAAAGACTAACGTACTCCAGGCATCACGCCAGTCATTTTAAGGATGCTTATTGGTCCCCCAAAAAATGACAAAGACCCAGACATTATCATCAATCAATAAAATCCTCCCAGGCCGAACTTGAAAACTGGACGTTGTGCTGCTAGCACTTAGCTTTCGTCAACAACTCAGGTGGAAGTGAGAGCTCCACTCAACACAAGTAACAACCCGGTCGGAACACGGTGCACTAATTAATACAATATAATTTAACGAAGCTTCGAGGAAGATAAATTTTCCTTGAGGAATTTTAATAATCGAGTTACTCGAATCCCTCGAGGAATCGTTTCAGCCCTAGTTTAGTGTGTGGCCCAAGTCAGCATTTCTGTATTTGTTTGTGGACTTCAGATCAGCCATTAATACAGACATCATCCACCAGAAGCTCACCCTGCTCACAGTGCAGGCCTCCACCTGCCAGTGGATCACCAATTTCCTGACTGACAGGCAGCTGCCATACAAGAACCCCATGCTGAACCATAAGCACCAGCGCCCCAGAGGGGTGTGTTCTCTCCCCACTGCTCTTCTTTTGCAACTTTCTTCATACACGATCAGTCTGTGAAACTTCTAAAATTACCAGATGGATCAGACCAGTAGTTCTTATTTTTGGATATGGAAATCAATGTAACTATGATGATCTGCTAGCCTGAACACATAAAAAAGAAACAAATGAAAAAAAAAAAAGTTATCACATATGCCCTTTAAATTAACCTCAGTGGCAAGCACCAGAGATATTCCTGAAAGCAGCTTTGTGATTTTTTTTTCCTGTCTCGCCTACCTGTTTGTTTTAACGCTGGCCTCAAGTATCAGTTGTTCATCTGTACCCATGTTCAAGATTTCACCATCATCTGCTTGTCACTTTGGTAGCCAAGACAGACTGCATGAATTATTCCACTTCATTACTCAGTCGTCTGTTTAAATATCATTCATAATTTAATTGAATATTTCTCCTGCTGTTTCAATGCTCTCTCTTCAGCATATACACATCCTACTTAAGCTTGTCCTGCTGTCCATTTCCACACTTTTCTCCCTCCACTCTCTCCTCAACACTCCCTTCTGACTCACCTGTCTGCTTCACCATAATTCCTGTCACCATTGCCACATTGGCTGCATGGATCAGGGGGACAGCAGCTGTCACATGTAATTGAAAAAAGAGTTACACCTTGTGTCCGCGCGAATGTGTGTGTATGTGTGTGTGTGTGGGATGAGTTTGTGAAAGCTCCGGCAAGCAAATCTTCTCTGATTTTAACGCCACTTTCCCCCATTCCTCCGGTTTTTCCCCCTCCACCCTCCCAAGCTATCCTTTCGTCTTTCATCCCTCTGTCCATCATTGCTCATAGGTGCAGTTACTCATTTCTCATCCTGCCTCCTACCATCTTTTAGTACTAATTCGAGGGAGAGACTACTGCTTCTCATCATCTTAAGTCAGCCATCTTCCTGCATCTCTCAACCCAGCTTAAGACATTTTTTTTTTTTTTTGCTCTTTATTTCAGTTCTGGTTTTGAGGCAAACCTTTTTCTTACACATTCTTGTGTTTTATCTTCTTTTACCTTACCTCTCCCATGTGGTAGCCATCCTCTTTTCATCCCACTGCAGCTTCTTCCTGAACTGCTCTGATATGAAACACCACCACCCCACCTCATCGTCATGGAGTCACAGTCTCTGTGTCATCTGGCATGACAGATAGCACCTTTAGCCTTGGGCTTGGGACCTTCTGACAGATGGACTAAGCTCACTAGCTATAGTCAATCCCAGCTGTCAAAACACACGCGTACACACACACAGAGAGATCGTGTATGGTGGTACAGTATATATCACCTTTGCTGTTGCTCACCCCATTCCATCCTCCGGCTGTGCCCACAGTACCAATTTGAGTGATTTAATTGGTGGATTTAGTGTCTCGATCAAGGTGAAAGACTGTCCAAGAAGCAAATTAAAGGCCTGTCAGAGCAAAGTAATGGAACAGCAAAGGATTTTGTAAAGAAAACCAGCCTTTTTGTCTTAAAGATTTGAGAAATAGCCACACAAAAAGAAACTAGGGTTAGGCAAAGATACAGGGAAAAATTTAAAGCATTACACAAACAACCAACAAGAAAGAAAATGAGACAGATGAGGAAAAAAACAACTGTGTGCTGTTCTCCTCCTGCTCTCTCTGTTTGCCTTTTTTTGCCAGCAAAGTAAAATTAGCCCTATTTGACAATAAAATGACTAGATGAGTTACAGAACTCAATGTAGACAGGATTGAACGTCAAAACTGAGGGATTTGTTCACAAAAACAGCCTGTCAGTTGTTTTAAAGTCAAGATATTGACTTGCGGTGAGTCTGCGAGCGTGCTCTTGCCTCATTTAAAGCCCATGAAAGACAGCAGAATCTCAGCCTCTATCAATGAGAATAACACAGCGGGAGTTTTCAAACGCGTATCCTCAGTTTGTTCTGTGACAAAAATATATCACTTTTTATTTATTTATTTATTTTTTTTAGACTTTTTAAAACAGGAAGTCAGGTGAAGTTTAGCATTAAGTGCTGCGTGTAAAAGTTAGGGGTGGGATTCAAAGTGATTATGAAGCCATTCTGTCAAATTTCATTACTGTGTTAAGAAATGCTTTGAGGAGATAGGCAACTGACAGCTATCAGTCATTTATTAAACCTTCGCTGAAACACAAACGCTTGGAATGTCTACGGATACTGGCATACAAACATTCATGTCTTAAAAAAACTTTTGAGAATGTATAAACATACAAACAGCCTTTTTAGCTGGCCAGTTTACTTAGGTTGACTTTTCACCAGTTATAAAGTTAGCTGTAAGTACTTGATTGTGATTGAAGTGACTTCTTAAATAGTGTCTGTAGGAAACTAGGGAATTGATCTCATTGCGTATCCTTCTTGCTAAATGCTAGAAAGCCAAAAGAAAAGAGGCAGGAAAGAAGGAAGAACAATTACAAGGTTAAAGAACCAAAACATCCTTCATTTATTGAATAGATTAATGGCCTGTTGGATTCAGCAGACATGGATGTGCTTGTGAGCATTTGTGGACAAAGCATAGCTGCATCATGTAGGAGCAGCTGCTGTTCAATATCAACAACCCATTCTGAGTTTCAACTCTCCCCTTTTCTGCCCCTCCCTTCTCTTCCTCTTTTCAACTTTCATTGAGAATTTGGCCTGTTTTCAAATGGCTGCGGGCCCAGGTGAAATTAGACTGAGTGCAGTGTAATGAAGAGCTTGCCAGAGAGAGCAATGGTATTAAATGTCACAGAAACACACTAAAAGACATTCAAGCACTTGCCAAACACACAAACAGACCCGTGGCACCCACACCGACAGACACAATAAGACCAGCCTGAGTCCTGGAAGTTTTGGGACGAGGACAGAAGATTGTGTATTCACTCATTGTGGGCTTCCTAAATGAAAGACACTGATTTGTACAGGAGAGCTTGTGCTCCCTAATACTTGCTCCATTAAACTGATTGACTAAAGGAATCCAGATGAAAGCTCAGATCTAGTATTGATTTCCCCAATTAAATCCACATCAAATTCAAATTGTAAGTTAAATTAAAGTCAGCGCTAATAAATATAAACAATAAGAAGCAAATTCTTTATGAAGGTTAAAGACAATCCCATTATGTTTGCTTCAAAATGTTTTTGTTTCATTCACATGTATATCTTACTGGAATCGTAATGAAATCAGCACCAGAACACTGGCTTGTGAAAGTTGATACATTTGGCATATATTACATGAAAATTTTCAAATTTTGGCACCTACCAACCTTTTGTATCGTGTTTTCTTAGGATACAGTTGAAAAGAGATATTTACATATGACGCATACAAAAGCAATCACATCTTTCCTCTCTGTCTGAAGTTCAATCAGACCAATCTTGCTTTAGCTTAGTAGGAATATTTTTTTTCTATTTGGGTAATGCTCAAAGACTTGACAAGAAATATTTTTAGAAAGTGTTTTTGTAACTTTCCTCAAATTCAAAAATATACATGCATACATCACTGAGTTGGTATCACAAAATATATTCTAAAGCATACTAAAGTTTTTAGCTTTCACATGACAGGATGCAAAAAGGTTGAAGAGGTAAGGAGCACTGTTGGAATGAACTGGAAATACATTCTGAGGCAAGTTTGAGATCTACAAGTTATTTTTATAGGTTAACTTTTTTAAACCTATAAAAATAGGTTAAAATAGTTAAATTTCTTTAAAAGTTGAGAGAAACGATAAAAAAGCACAACATTTATTTTCTTGTGAGGCAGAAATGATAACATTCAAAGCAGTATGCAAGGGAAATGGAGAGCTCAGTGAGGGAGAACTTCAGAAATGGATGAGAAACAAGCAGAGAAAGATAAATGAGGAGGACAGTGAACCAGGGAGGTGAACATGTAGAAGGAAATTTTGAGTAGAATGAGAAGATGGGGAGGAAGGTTTGAGTGAAAGATGAGGGTAAGATTGATGGGAAGCACAGTGGTAAATTGGCTTAAAGGTTAGGGAGAAAAACCCTGAGTGGGGGCATAAAAGAATAAAAGTGTAAAGGATGACAGGAGTGTGTAAGAGAAGGGGAGCAGAACAACGGAGAAAGAGAAAATACGAGATAGATAGATAGGTGGATGGAATATATTCACAGTATTGGTCCTTACGCTACAGGCTATAATTCTGTTTTTCCTTTGTGTGCATTTGCATGCTTCCATTTTTCCTATCACTTTACTGCTGGTGTACCAACATTTCCCCACTGACAATAAATTATTTTTCTATTCTATTCTATTCTGAGATCCAGATAAAGATTCAATTTATGACCTAAAACTCAAGCCCAGCACCGAATGGCTCAAAGAAACCAAAATGATGGTTTTAGAGTGGCTAAGTCATAGTCTGGTTTCAGATCTGATGGTGTAGTGTGACCTTAAACATGGCCTTCCTGTAGCTCAATTAAGACAACTCTGCAAAGAAGAGTGGCCCAGGAATCCTCCACGGCAATTTAAAAGACTTATTACCAGTTACTGCAAATACTTGATTATGATTGTTGCCCTCCAGGGTGGTTCATCCACTGATTAGGTTCAGGGGGAAAATACTTTGAACTTAGGATAAGCTTGATTTGGAAAGATTTTGACCCCTAAATAATAAAACCATCATTTGAAAAACACAATTGGTATTTTCCCAGTTTGCCTTCATTTGATCTTATGAATTTAAAACTTGCTTAATTATGTGAAACAATTAGATGTGATAGAGGAAAAAAGAACAAACATACAGAAGAAGAAGGAACCTGTAAGATTTTTCCACTGCACTGTTTTCCTTTTATTTGCCATTTCTTAGTACAATCTTTCAAGATGAGCTCTGGAGTAAATCCTAAAATGTGTGTACCACCAATAAGGTTTCTATAAATTACTGTCATGTTTCTTTAGGAAATATCTTTTCACACAGCTAACGATAGTGCATAGTGACAGTGACAAATACAGACTAAAGGAGCAAACAAGATTCCAGAAGGATACATAGAGTGATGTCCCAAAAATTGCTGTATTTGAGAAAGTATAAGATAGGAGGAAAAACAGCACAAGAAACTGCAGCATAAAAAGCATGTAAAAGATCGGATCGCGGGTAGGCGGTTTCACGGAATGAATACGTTTATGTAGGTGTAGAAGGCAGAAAATTATAGGGTCATGCCAAAGATGCAGTGAGAATGAAGAGCCAAGACAGAAAACACGAGGACAAAGATGGAGCACAGCCTGCTTCTTGTCTAGCTTACCAAGTGAAGACAGCTGATAGAGATTAATGTCTCAAGTGGGTGGGCGGAGGGGAGAAAGAGGTCCAGACTGGCAGTGCGTGAGTTGGATGCATGATTGATGGAGGGAGCAGCTCAGGGCAGGGGACGCTGAAAGGGAGCGAGAAGAGAGTAGTTAGGGGTGAGAGGAAGAGTTGAGAAGTTCAGTGGCATGAGTGTGGTCTACATTGAGAGTGTAGATTAATGAGGGCTGTGGTGGAGAGGCGGGGAGATGAAGTGAGGGATAAGAGATTGATGGTAAAGTGCAAATAGGTAAAGGGAGCTCTGAGAGAAAGACACCACTGAGATGTAAAGAGCTATGAAAAAGCAATGCGCTTGAATTCAGATTCCCAGCCATCTCACGATGAACCCCGGTCTTCATCCGGTGTACAGTGTGCTCATAACCTGCCGCTAAATTCACACTGGGATACAGATTAAATTTGAATAGTTTTGGAGCAGTGGTGACGCCACTCCCACTTCATCAAATGCTGGGATTCATGTGTGAGTTGAGCTCAAATGTAAATTAAGTGTGTGTTTGAGTGACTAACACACACACTGGCTCACACATATTACCCCCAGTACCAAGATAAGCATTAATGAGCTCCGCTGGCTTCATCTGCACACCTCTCACAGGCCTTGCAGCAGTATATCTCTCCACTGCCACATTCTGTCCATTCTTTTTATCTTCTGGCCTCTCACCTCCATTACTCTTAACTATTACTCCCCCCTTCATCTTTTTTGATGCTCTCTTCCTTCGTCTTTACTCCCTCCACCTTCTTATCAACTTTAACTCGGTTTCTTTCAAACTTTTCACTTCTCCTTCCCTCAGTTTGAGTCCTCTCAAACATTTTTTCTCCATATTTCTACCTGTACTATTCATCGTTTTAATTAACTTTTATCAAGAATGAAGAGGGCATTGTTCCTTCTTCAGTCTCTTTCACCATGATGACACCATTTAAGAACTTGACTTTCAAAAGTTAGAAAGTTGTAAACTTCAATAAATTCTCAAATTCTGTTTTGATGTTGGAAATGTGAAAAGAAGCATGAAGAATTATGTTTACATAATCTCTAATGGTTCTCAAACGGTGTTATTGGTACTTGGGCTGCTTTGGAAAAAATTTTGACTTTCATTTTCTTTGGAAGGTGAACAAAAAGATTAACTGTGCAATATTGGATAACAGTAAACCAGGGAAAGGTGTTTTTGACTGCTTATGTCACGTTCTATTTACCTCTGGAGAGTTCTGCTCATATGAGAATCTCACCTGGTCACACAACATTACCTGATTGGTCAAGAAAGCTTAGTTGCAACTGAACTTCATAAAAGACGATGAAGAGAAGAAAAGCACATCAATTAGAATTTGGTGTGCTTCATATAAATAAAAAAACATTCTGATTAACTTAAAAAGACACATAATCCACAACCTCTTGACCAGATATAGCACCACTAAAGGCCAAAGAGGTTTGCCAAGGCACCTCTGATATCACCACAGGATGTCTTATGTATGGAGAATTCACCGTAGAGACACCCTCATCATCTTTGATCACATTCATGCCCAGCAGGGCTTTTTGACTCCATGCCCTCAGGTAGGGATTTAGTAGTCTGAAGTTGAAAACCCCAAGACAGAGAACATTTTCTGGGCTCCAGACATCAGCAAAAAGTAAATCCTTTAAAATCCACATCAAATACTCCACAAAATATGCCATTGTATGCACATCTAACTGTATACCTATTTATTGAATTTGAAAATTCTTTAAAACACAGGTGTCAAACTCCAGTCCTCAAGGGCCGCTGTCCTGCAGTTTTTAGATGTGCGACAGGTACAAAACTCTAGGATGAAATGACTTAATTACCTCCTCCTTGTGTAGATAACTTCTCCAGAGCCTTGCTAATGACCTAATTATTCTATTCAGGTGTGGTACAGCAGAGGCACATCTAAAAGCTGCAGGACATCGGCCCTTGAGGACTGGAGTTTGACACCCCTGCTTTAAAACATGGTAACCCTAAACTAACTAATGTTCTTTTTTGAAAACCAATCAGATTTTCTAACTGATATGCTAAAAGACGAAAAATAGCTGATATTAGCGTTTAAAGATGACCAAAATGGCAAATGGTCAAAATAGTGCCTCTCCACGCATGCTGACCACTCAAAGCATTTTACAGCAGAGCAGTGTTTCTCAATTCCAGTCGACAGGGACCCAAACCCTGCATGTTTTAGGTGTTTCCCTTCTGCCACACACCTGACTTGAATAAGTAGGTGATTAACAGGCATCTGCTGCACTTGATGATATGCAAAGGAGGTCATGCAATCATTTGAATCAGGTGTTCTGGAACAGAGACACATTAAAAGTGTGTCTGGAACCAGAACTGAGAAATGCTGCACCAGAGCTGCATTCACCCATTCTGCACACATTTGTATATCGATATACAGACCTGTAGGCAACTCACGGTTGAATGGCTTGCCCATAAGCACATCAACATGTGAAATTTGGAGACTGGAACCAAGCCTGTAGTTTGGTACCAGAATGTTTAAACATTCTTGTGTTTTGTTTTTATGCTTTATTGTTTTATGTAATTTCATATTTAGCTATTTAATTCTTTATCTAATTTATACCTGACTGAGCCAAACTGGATGTTTATGTTGCTTTATGTGAATGATGACAAGAGATATATCAATGTCAATAAATACAGCTAAATGACTGGATCACTAAATTGACCACATTTTTTGACTAAATATGTAAAAAAATTGTCCCTCGACTTCTGTGGAAACTAATGATATGGCTTTGTTTTCATGCAGTGGTTCATCCAACCATACAGATCCAGATGCAGCTGTATATGTGATGTCCAACAGCAAGTAAGCCATCAATTTTAAACAT